>CATIWR010318268.1:0-45221 GCA_949677035.1 Omphalea diandra | reverse complement strand
GTACATTTCCTGTTATAATTTGATAGCCATCATCCGTGGGCACAAAAAATATTAACTTAAAGTTGTGGAAGCTTTATAACAACTTGGCTCATATTTCATTGTAATAAAAATAAAAAGAAGGGCGGAATTTTGATTAGTTTAGCAACTTCTATAAAATAGTTATTATTGTTTTTTTTAATGCAAGATTACGAGAATGTCTATCATTGCCATACATTGTAAAAGATTATATTCGTAAGTTAAACTACGACATTTTTAAGTTTCAAAAATAGTTTTGGCTATTCACATTTTCTTGTTAGTCTAATTTAATAATTACAACTCATTTATAAAAAACTTTAAATAATAACTTTTTTCAAAATTAATTTTAGATCAAATATTTGTAAAAAAATCTATTATCAACTAATAAAGAAGATTGACTTCTTTTACTCTGTTTTTTCATCTCTTGAACTATTTTTTCCTCCTTTGGGTCATTATGGGTTATTTTTTTAGACAGATGGTGTTTTCTCTTTCTTTTTTTTTAAAAAAAATTATTTTTTAATATTTTTATCAAATTTAACTAGATTTTTTAGATCTAAATATTAAATTTATTGTTTCTCTTTCTTTTCTAATAAATAATCTTAAATTTGACCATATATATATATATATATATGATCTGTTGCTTCTATATTGTTATTGATATAGATTTAATATTGATTTGCATTTTCATTATATTATTATTACTTTAAGGATTTTATCCTTTTTTTCATAAAATGTAATTTTCATTTTATGAGAGTTTTATTTTGTCTTTAAATTTTTGAATTTTTCAAGATCTTTTTTAATGATGGTCAATTTATTCATGATATTCAAGTTATCAAACTCGTTTAAAAATCATGTAAGGATTGATTTATGATTCATAATAATTACCAAGTGAAACATATTTTTTTATCAAGTTGCAATTTCAAATTCTCTATTATTATTGTTAAAGAATGTCATAGATAAGTTTCATTATTTTGATATTTTCATACTTATTGATGTATTATTATTATTATTATTATTATTATTACTGTATTTGTAAACAAAATAATATAACTTATCAAAGTTAAATAATAAAAAGAATTCTTTTAATTTTTTGCTCAAAAACTGCTATTCGCACTTTGAACTCTTCCATGTTGAGTGTTTTTATCGTTATTAGACTCAAATTTTATTGGCACAATTAGTAATATTATATACCAATTTTTATGTATTGGCATGTTGCATATTTGTCATTCTTTCTCTAATCTTCCTTACAGAAACAAATTAGAGTGTTAGCAGTTATATATCATATCAGAGAAGTGTTGTTCATCATAAATAATCATGATGATCTTCATTACATAATAATAATAATAATAGAAAGAGTAGAGAGCATCTAGCTGGTTTTTTTAGGGGAAGGATGGAAATCAATCACAATAAAAATAATGGGCCTTGAATTGAATAAAGGAAAGGAAATGATTGATTAGATTTTGTTAGGCTTCACGTGGATATCTCTAATCATGCGTTAAACAATGGGTTGCATTATGAAGGGCGATCTTCAAGATTGGGCAGAAGCTTGCTCTTAAAATGAAGATTAGCTCATAAGAAATGTTATGATCCTTGTCCTCGAAGGCGGTTCCTTTTTATTAATTATTCCACTTAATCATCATCGATTATTCTCAAATCAGTCTCAGGTCAGGACAACTTAACATTTTCTTCTCCACCAAAATCTTCTTCAAATCAATTAAACAAAACTAGTTTTTTTTTTTTTTGTTAGTGCATTTTAATTTTAATTGAACAAAGAGAAATCATTTAATGATCAGAGATGTACAAAATTTTTTTACATAAAAAGTATTTAAAGATTTAAAAGTTGTTAAAGTTTAAATCTCTAATTTTCTTGTACTATAAAACAGAAAAATTATTCTGAAAACTGAGTTTATGGTGAATCAGCCAATTAGAAAGCACTTACACAATATATTTAAGTATAAAATTAAGAAAAACTATAAAAATGCCTTCGATAAAATAAAAAATTATATAAATTTTTTTTTATTGACTGATTTGATTTACCATCTACACAGTTAATTCAGTCCATAATTTTTTGTAAAACAGGCACTTAATTATTGAGCTACTATACAGTCACATATTATTTATGTAGTACCAATTTAATGGCATTTGCTTGACCATTGTAGCAAGATGTTAGAAAACAGTGCAAAGCACTCGAGTAGTTTTGAAAATTTTTAACTCTGGAATTAAGGAAATTGATCAAGCATTAAAGTGTAACTACGAGTCCAATTCGTCCAAGGCATCATTTTTATTCCCTCTATAAAGCCAATCTAATAAGGAATTCAACTTTATTAGACCATATTCCAACCTTTATATATATATATATATATATATATATATATATATATCAAATTAATCAATCCTGAAGGAAAAGAAAGATCCTAAGAAGGTATGAAGCGCACAAGACGTAGATGCTGCCATTCATGATAGTGGTTTAGTTTTTAACAAGAACACTGTGTTATAGTATATTTCTCTTTCCTCAAAAAACTCAGCTTCTCCACTCCTTCCCGTCTTCACTAAACCCTACCATGTCTCAAATAATGAACAGATTCGACAATATAATAGGACGTGCGACATCATGACACTGTTTATTATTATATTTTTATTTGCTCAACAAGTGGGTTTAGCTTGCTTTTTGAGCCTTTTTCTTACTAAAGATTTACATGAAAGTAACGCTAATAAACTAATCGTGACCCTTCTATTTTTTTATTGTATGTAAATGGTCTAAACATCTTGTTTATTGCATTAATTAATTAAGCTACTGCACATATTTTAGAAGCTTTCCTAAGTTTTAATATGAAACCATGTTAATCTAAACTGCATCTTAAATTAGAATCCCACTAGAAGTATAGGGTGAAGAATTTAGGAAACAGGGAAGACTTACTCTCATTATGTAGCTCTCTAATCAAGCAAATAAACAAAAAAAATATATGTATTCTTTTGGTATTTTTAGTTCTGTGACAAGCAAAATAATTTAACAAGACGGACTTAATCAAATAACAAGATTCTTAAATGACATGCACTCTCATCACCCTCAATCCCATATCCTCAATTGGAGTTTTCTTTAAATTAAGAAACAAGAATTCAAGAACAATTTTTCGAAGAATTCCAATTTGAGTTCATGAACCTATATGAACAACATATGTGTATAGGTGAGAAGCATCTTGGTTTAGACATCTAGACGTCCCCACTAACCATCTCGATCTCATTTAGCATATCATGATAATGATAACTACAAGTCATCAAGAGGAATTAAAGATAAATGGATATAAGAGTAGACTTCGTGGAAGGTCCCAAGGAAAAGCAAAGAAAGGCTAATCCTAACGCAAGGTGTAGTTGTTGGAGAGGGGGGGCCATATTCCCACCCCTCATGTTCTCAAGTGCATTAGCCCCTTCATTATGGCAAATACTCACTTTACTTAATCCCAATTTTCAGAGTTAGAAACTTTCGGTGTCCCTTTTTCATATTCTTTGCCTGAACATCTTCTCTGTCTCTAAATTAACGGTGATCAGTTTCTTACATCTATTTTATTTAATTATAGCTCTATGAGTTTCGTGATACTGGAACAGTGGAACTGCCTTCACAACTGTAGCTAATTGTTTTTTAGCTGTTGATTAAGAGGTAGCTAAAGGACTAATAATTGCACACATAACATTTGCATATATTATACTAATCAAGTATGCTTTCTCAGGGTCAAAAGGTTAACTTGTCTGTTTTGGAACTAAAGGATTCACGAAAATAATTTTTTTAACAGTAGAATCACACAGAATTTAAACCCGATTAATAGGATTAGAGCAAATTGGATCCTTAAATTTTTAGGGTGCTAGGTATTGCCTATTGGCATAAGTAATAACAGGAACCAAGTGTGACAAATTGAGGGTATGATTGGATCATGAAACATGGCTCGTGGTTTTCGACTTCCCTACTCAATTTTGCTTTATTTAATAAACAATATTTTTAAGGTGTTTGGGGGAGCATTAGAAAAGCAAAGGCCAAGGGAGAAGCTCACTTGCTGTTTGTGACCCCAGCTCAAAGGGCAGCAAAAAGTACAGAAGTGTTAAAAAAAATTGAATAAACAGATGCTAAAGAGAGACACCCACAAAAAAGGATGAAAAAGCAAATGAAAGCTGTCTAGCTCTTCCCTCCTTTTCTTTTAAAAAATCATACATCCATCTAAACATTCCTCAAAAATCCAAAAACCATACACACTTCTTCATCAACCTCAAGATCTAAAAGCTAAGAAAGAACCTCCAAGAGTTACAAAAAAAAGAAAGTGAATGAGTGGAAATTCAAAGAACAGAGACATGAGAAAAAGGGAGACCAAGGCACCTCCATCGGCTGATCTCCTAGTATGTTTTCCTTCTAGAGCCCATCTAACTTTACTACCCAAGCCCATTTGCAGTCCTGCAAGGCCATCAGAGCCCAGCAAGCGCCACCACCGCCGCCACCACAGCTACCACCACTACCACCACCACCTCATAAAGAAATCTAGCAATGGAGGTGGAGGTGGGCAAGGCAGCCCTCTCTTATGGGCCAAGAACAAGCAAATGGGGTCAGAAATCGCAGAACCAACCTCACCAAAGGTCACTTGTGCAGGGCAGATCAAAGTCAGGCACAAGGCTGCTGCATGCAAGAGCTGGCAATCAGTTATGGATGAGATAGAAAGAATTCATAACAATAGGAAACACAAGAAAAGATCTAGTTGGATGAAATCTCTTGGATTCAAGAAAGATGTAATGCAATTCTTGACGTGTTTAAGAAACATAAGATTCGATTTTCGATGCTTCGGGTCCATTCCTCAATCAGATATCACTTCTGATGATGATGAGGGGGATGAAGAAGATGACGAGTATCTAGAAAATCATGGTGGAGCTCAGGTAGTTGGTGATGGTAATGAGAATTCAAGTACCACATTCTCTAAATGGTTCATGGTGTTACAAGAGAATCAAAACGACCAACAGTTCTGTAAAGAAACAGGAAAAGAGAAAGAGAAAGATGAGCATTGTAGTGATGAGTCCATTGCTGCACCTTCCGTTCCTCCTCCTAATGCTCTGTTGCTTATGCGGTGTCGTTCTGCCCCTGCAAAGAGCAGGCTAGAAGAGAAAGAAGAAGAACAAGAAGAAGAAGATGATCGAGAAGAAGAAGAAGGAGAGGATAGGGAAAGAGATGAGAAGAAAGGAAAGAACTTAAAGGCTTTAATAGCGGAAGAGAAAAGGAATAATAGGAAAGAAAGTTTGGTGGTGATGAGATATGACACTGATTTCTGCAAAATTTCATCTGATACAGCAAAAGAAACATGGGTTGTTGGTGGAATGAGAGATCCATTATCAAGAAGTCGAAGTTGGAAGAGATGATGTAATTCAAGAAAATTTTAACTATTCTCCTTGTTTGTGCACTTCTTTCAAGAAATGTTGTTTCTTTCTGGGTTCTTGTGTGGGATTGGAAGGCCAAATCCTAATCAGGATTTGTATAGCTTAATTACTTAGTTTGGTGTACTTTGTTCTTGATAAAAATTTGGTACATAATTTGTACAGCTCTTCTTTTCTTTTTCCCTGGAAAGGATTTTGCTGCCTGCCATGTATATCTCGTGTTGTACTTGCTTATCTAATCACCTTAATTGAGAATCTCATCTTATTCTTGTCTATTTCCTCTTGAATCTACTGGTGTTCTATATGCCTAAAGTTATCCAATTGTGCTTGCACGTGTGTGCATGTAGAGAATCGAAATGTCACCTGCAATTTGATCCTGATTCCCTGACATCTGCTACATATAAATCTTTGTTGATTCATATGTGACCGAGTGAGCTGATGCAAGTATGTTCTCCATAACTTGCTTTGGCAGAGAATCAAAACTGGTGAGGTCCAATCGGATGATGGATGATTTGGAGCTGAAGTAAACTTTCGGTTCAGTCAGGATGTCAGGTCAAGTCCCAAATTGAGCGTTTCAAGTTAATGAAACCCAAAGTTACTGAGTTAGAGAATATATTCCTGAACTCAGTAAATTTTAGTAAAAAAGACAGACGAAAAAATGAAATATTTATTTTTTTGGTGGAATTTAGGTCAATTTTTTTTGACCATTTAGTTGCTCAAGATGCAATCAATCAATTTGTACATAGATTTTGTTAGCTAATTCCTTTCACTTGTTTATTGATCTAAGTTAAATTAATTTGTGTTCCTTTATTTTTTAATTATAATTGATAGAAGTCGTTTGAATATTAAAAGGTATCAGTCTAACTAAAATGTTTAGTTACATTTTTTATATTGTTCAATCATTTTTATATATGAAAAAACAATTACTCTCAAAGTGTTATAATTATCCTTTTTTATAATTGATATTTAAATTATTAATAATATTAAGTTGTTATGCATAATGTCACTAATGAATAATGTTTGATTATATTTAATGTGACCTATAATGATAGCCAGACTCTAAAATCATATCTGAAAATTGCAAACATGAAATGTTTAACTAATACCTAATTTTTCTTAAATTGAATTGATATTAAAAATTACAAGTTAAAAAAAGGGAGTCTACTAATTACCAATTTCCCATTCTCTACCATGTAAAAGAAGGGCCAATAAGCCAGAAATTTATGCAAGGGAATTCACATGGCATTAGTAGGCTACCATGGAGCATAATTATAATTATGTCTCTTGCCCTGTTGAGTGGATTGTTATATCATACACTCTTATTCATATTAAAATATAGATTAGAGGTCCACTAAATGTATAAAAAAGAAAAAAAATGGACTTTTTTTTTTCAACAAATATGTATCTACTCTTTTGGAGAATCATATAAGTTCATTTTTTATAAATTGTATATTCATTTTTTGTATAAACTGTAGGTTCATTTTTTGTAAATTGTAGATTTAGTTTTTATAAACTGTGGGTTTGTTTTGTTATAAATTGTAAGTTCATTTGGGTATAAACTGTAAATTTACTATCAGCAAACTATGAATTTATTATTAATAAACTGTATGTTCATTTTTTATAAATTATAAGTTCATTTTTTTGTAAATTGTAGATTTATTTTTTGTAAACTGTAACTTCATTTGGTATGAACTGTATATTCGTTATCAGTAAACCCCGTAGGTTTATTTTTTTATGAATTATAAGTTCACTTTTTATAGTTAAATATTTTGATATTTTTCAATTTCTTTGTAATATTAAAATTGATAAATCTATAGTTTACATCAATTTTTTTGTGAAAAAATATATGAAATAATAATAATAACAATAATAATGATGATGATGATGATGATGTCAATGTAATTAAAAATAAAAAAGAGAGATGTATAAAAATGTAAATATGTATTTTTAAAGAAAAAAAGAAAGTTTGTTTAAAAAATAAAGCAATAATAGTTAAAATAAAAAATTGTTAAAAAAGAAAAAAACAACAAATACAAAAGAAATAAACTATTTTATATTTACTACTATATGTATTTTAAATCTTTAAATAACAAAATATTGTAAATAAAAGTCTATGATATAATTTGTTCTGCTGAGCCAACTAAGCGTAAGCTGATTGACACTTTTCTATGTACTTGTGGCCCAATTTATGCTATGCATCTCCTAGGCCATCGGGCCAGAGCCCTGATGGTAAACCTGCCTTAGAGGCTTTCGGAGTGACTGGGTTTCATCCATCCTTTGGCGAATTGATAAAGAGATTTTTCACATACGCTGTGAATGTCCTTCTTGTATGCATTAGAAAGCATTTTGGCGTTATGGATGTGTTATCAATAAAAATGGCAGCTTTTGTTTTGATTCAAATTTATTTAAAAATTTAGTTTAAATTTAATTCAATTTGATTTAAAAAATTAAAAGATTTAAATTCGAAATAATTTTAAAATTTTCTAGTCAAATATGACTTGATCTAATTCAATATGTAGGCTAATCTAAATTGTCTCAACTCATATATTAATTTGAATGACTCAATTTAAATTATTAACAATATTTAAAATTAATTAAAAATTACAATAATATTTTCTTTATTTTAAAAAAAAATTATGAATGATTTTATATGACTCAAAATTTAGAAATGATTTAAAATTTTCGGCATATTAACTCAATCCGATCTAATTAAATCTAAAACTGGTTGATCCAAATTTATATAAAAAATGTAATATGAAATCAATAGACTTAAATCCACCCAATTTGATCCATTTATCACCCTTAATCATTGATTAACTACTAATTCTCTCTTCCTCAACTATTAATATTGATTTATTCCCTTTGTCATAAAGGGGAAATAAACTTTATATCTCCTTAATTAAATTCAATTTTAACACAGTATAAGATGTTTAAAGATGAGAATGATAATGACAGTACTTTATATGATCACATCGATCCAGTTGAGCTGGACGCACATGGTACAGGAAGTAGGGTTCATTAGAGTAAGTTTTATGCATAGAATTTGGAAGAAAGATTCCATTTATTTTATTTATTATTTACTATAATAATATAATTCTTTAATCTGATAACAGTAAAGAAACTAAGTAAATTAAGCCTGCGTATATATAAATTAAGATAGAAAAGTTTTTATGATATCATAGGGAAAAAAAAAAAAACTGAAATAGGTTCGATGTGGCATTAGGGGTTTCTGTACCTCTCCTTCCTTTCTCTCTCTACTACTAGATGTTTTCCTTATAATGAGGTGTTTTTTTTTTTTTTTGAATAAAACCTTTAACTGAAATTCGAACTGCTAGTTTCGGTTGCCCTATTAAAAAAAAAAAATTCTCATATTTAATTATTTAAATACAAGTTACTACACATTTTTAAATTTTTTTCTTCTTTTTAATTCAGTTTATAGTTTCTAATGTTGCAAAATTCCCTACTTTTAAAGATTTTATCTTATCATACAATATAAGGGAAATTACTTTGGGGGTTATACCTTTTTTTTTTTTGAGCTTCAAATGACCGCAAATTATATAATCGATCCAAGTCTATATTGTTTTACGAATCTAGATTTGCACGTATATTTGATCTTAATTGCATGTATTTGATCTTAATTGCACGTACATTGATATTAAAATATATATATATTAATATTGAACTATATATATATTAAAATATATATACATTAATCTTTAATTACATATTTATTAATTCTTAATTGTATGGTTCATGGTATAATATAAATCTAAATCCATCGTTTACGGATTGTCAGATAATTAGAGAGGAACACTGGCAATATAATGGGCTTTGGCATGACACTGGACAGGCCATGGATCCAACTAAAATTGGATTGTGAAAACTTTTCATTTTCTCTTTTAACACTTCCTTTCTTTTTACACTTTTTTTTATTTAAAGTTTTCTTTTCGTAATCTTTTTTTTTATCCTTTTTATTTTTGTAATTTATTTTTTTTCAATCATAAAAAATTTTTATAATCTTTTTCAATTGCACAACCCTTTTTCTCTTTGAAGTCCTAAAATCTTATTTAGATTGAAAGATTAAAATTTTAAAATTCCTAAAACTAAGAAATATAGATTTTAATGAATCTTTTATTTCATAAATTTTAAAATTATAACTTGTTTGTTATGCATATAAATTTTACTTTTATATTTCAAATTCATCCTCTACTAAAATATAAAATTTTTGTCAAATTTTACATTTAATAAATAAGAAATTTATTCAATTTTTAAAATTTTAAAATTGTTTTTAAATTATATAAAATTTATATGCGTAAGAAACAAGTTACAATTTTAAATTTTATGAAATAAAAATTTATTAAAAATCTAGATTTCTTAATTTCATGAATTTCAAAATTGATAAATTTTAATCTTTTCAATTTAAATGAAACTTTAGGATTTCAAAGTAAAAAGGAGTTGTACAATTAAAAAGAGATTGTACAAACTTTTTCTGATTGAGAAAAAAGGGTTGTATAAAATAAAAAGGTAAAAAAGGAAAAAAGAAGTTGTGAATAGAAAATTTTAAATAAAAATAGGTTGTAAAAAAAAGGGTGTGAAGAGAAAATGAGATATTGTAAATAAATTTTTTTATTGTGAAAATACTTATGGATAGATGAGACCACGACTCAATTTGGATATAATATAATAATGATCCATGGTTAAGAAACCTTCAAACATTGATAATTTTTTGGTGAATTTTATTGTGGCGAATTTTATAATGTCTTCAAATAATATGATATAATCCAATTATGAATAATAATTTTCATCTAATTCAATGATATTTTAATTTTTTATAATCTAATGATAAATAATAACATTTATCTAATTCAATAATAAATTATTAATTACGGCATTGTAGTGTAATAATATAAACGGTGATGTAGTCTTTACCTAATTTTTTTTTTATTTTTGAATCCCAACAAAAAAATTTTTCTTTTGTCATTCAATTCTCACCGACTTTTTCCATAAAACTTCACAAAAAGGTGTTATTTAAAGATTTTCTCAGCAAAATATACCATTGGAGAGGTATTGTACAATAGAGTAACAAAACATAATGCAATATTAAAACCAATAATGATCTTTTCATTCCCTGAATCAACAGCACTAATCACAATCTTTCCACACAACAGCAACCCTTTTTTCTTAGAAAAAAAAAATTTAGCTTCCCACACAAAATAATAATTGGCAAACTGATTGTAAAGACATAATGAAGAACTACAAAAACAGTTACTAAGCATCCTATTTAAAGTAACCATCAAAAAAGTTTATTGGAAAAAAAAAAAAAAACTAAATTATCGCCTTACTTTTTTAATCTGTGGTGCAGCCAATACGATTCCTTCTTCTTTTTCTGCTTTATTAGTGATGCCGCCAAAGTTGCAGACCGGATGTTCCTTTTCCCATATTTTTTTTTTTTTGGTAAATCTTGAGGCTGTCTTCTTTCTTGTCAAAATGTGCATATTTCTTTTTCCATATGCTTATGCACACCATTTTCATGTTCAAAATTTTGGCTAATTTATTGTCAACTGCTGTACAATTTGACTGATTTTTCCAATAATTCAAGGTTGTTGCCTGGAATTTCTTTGACCATTGATCCGTTCTTGTATATCTTGAAGGATGGAAGAGATTTTACATTTTCTGATTTTGCTAAGTGAGGTTGGTCTTCCACTTCCACCTGAAATCATAACCATAATATCACTCAATTATTGTTCACATTTTTTTTTTTTTATTAAACTGCGATATTTCCCTTGTTTGTTATATTTCTCAAACTTTTTACTTGAGTGGGTCTAAAAATCCCCCACAATGTCAATGCAATAACAGTTTTGATCCATGATTAAATGATTATCAACAATGCATAAATCAAGAATGCTGAACTTTGGGAAGCTAAAAAAGGCCATAATTAACGGTTAATTACCCTTTAAATCATTGTGATTAAATACGAACTATATTTCTAGTTCATGGTTATCTTGAGGAAAATTGGTTTAAAACAGTAGTCTGTATGTAGTGCCCATGGGCTATGTCCGCTGTGATTGTACTACCTAAAATTTTTAGATGTGGAACTGTTCAACTCTCCTACAAGTGTCATTAGTGGGAAATTATACTTTTAATCTTCTGTCATTTCAACAGTTATGAATAATGCAAAAATAGCAGACAAAACAAACCTTGAGGAAATTGACAGATGGGAATCTCTTGCAGACTTGCTCCATCAGCTGCAGAACTTGCTTATGATTGTCTTTGTTACAAAAGAGCACCACAGACATTCCTATCAAATGTCAATCAGATATCAAAGGTTAAAACACGCTTCAAATCCAAACTAGAGTAGCAAATGCACAGATTACTAAGACTTACCAGGTGAAGTTACAAAATATCTAAAGCGTTCATTGCTGGATATGAACACCAAATTAGAACCAAATTTCAAGTCCTGAATGTCTTCGCCTCGTTGCTTCTTCAGCTGAATCTTGGCCTCAAACAAGGCCCTACCCACCTCCTCATCTGCTGGACTTTCTCTTATCAACATTTCATAATCTTGAATTGAAGCTGCCCATCTTTCAAGCTATCACACAAAAAATTCAAGAATGAATTCAAATGAAGAAATAGTGAAAATACATAAACAAACAAGAAAGATCTTTACCTTGGCATTGCAATGAGCCCTTCTTAGCCTGGCCTTGCTATAGTTAGGCTGCAACCTAAGAGCTGCAGTGCAGTCTTCCACAGCTTTTTCAAATTGTTTAAGCTTGGATCGACAAGCTGCTCGATTACAAAATAAAACTGAGTTATAAGGTTCATGTTCTAGTCCTTCACTATACGCCGCACAGGCCTCAGAATATTTTTCTGCCTTGTATAGCAGGTTACCGCTCACTCTTGCAGAGGCTACTGCTCTAGCAGTTTTTACTACTGTGCTGACCTCCCCGTTGCTTGGATCGAGTCGAACTGCCTGCTGAGCTGCATCTATAGCATCCTCAAACCTATAAATCATCAACTAATTTTCATTCGAATTCTTCATTTTTGTCATTTGATTGTTAATCTCCTGAGGTTTTAGGTTGTATATATCTACATTTCCAAAAGGGTATCGAGTAAAGAAAAAGAAAAAGGCGCACAAGAACGAAATTTTTTTCCTTTGTCAACCTCTGTCTGTGGAAATTCGGAGAATTAAAGCCACCTGTGATCAAATTGCTCTGTTTTCTAATGATTGCATAAAGGACATAATATATTACACATCTGCTTACGAAGGCCTTTTTTTTTTTTTTAAAGAACTTATGAAAGCCTATTAGAACTACACCAAACAAAATTACTTTTACCAACCTGCCTGCTGCCATGTAAACCTGCGCCCCAATCATTAAGAGAAAAGAAGTAGCAGCTAAGCCAAAGCACTTAGTGCAAGAGTCAAGGCTAAAATTTGGTCCTCGTCTGTAGGCTCTGTAGGCTTCTTCATGTCTGTGCAGTCTCAACAGGGCCTCAGCTTGCATAGCGTATACCTAATAGTAAACAGAAAGCAACCTGATCAAGCACAAAAATTTTAAGTAACTAGAAACAACAGACATAAATACAAAAAGTCCTAACCTGTGGAGATGAATCAGCACCACAGGAAATTGAACAGTCTGTCTCCTTTACCAAAGTATTCCATTCTTTTATTTTTCGAGCTTCGATGCACCTGTTGATGTGCGTCTGAAAGGCCTGAGCTTTAGCAATGTCATAAGAGTCAGCGCAGGGGCCTGATTGTTTGTAGTGGTACAGTGCCTTTTCTGCTTCTCCTAGTCTGCAGCACAATCACATAATTCTAAGTCACCATTTCTGTTCAATGCACCTAAACCTTCATGTCAGCCAAATAATTAAGGCAGGCATATACCTGACATATAGTGTTGCTAAACGGTGATGAGCTCTTTGATAAGAAGGATCAAGCCTAATGGCTTCTTTGCACTCTGCAACAGCTTCCATTAGACGGCCTAATCCTATCAAAGCAGCACTTCTATTGCTCCTGTATGTTGCCTTACTTGAATCGAGGGCTATTGCTCGATCATAAAAAGCTATAGCCTCTTCAAATTTTCCCTGCTTGTACTTGGCATTTCCCATGTTCTTCAGAACCTCAGGATCCATCCTGGTCATCGGGCTTTGGCTTTGACATTGTCGAAACTCCCCACTAGACTGCCTTACAATGTTTCCCATAACCCCATTACCACTAAGTTTACTAAAGCTATTTCTAGCCTTAGGAGTTGTGGAGTTTAGTTCTTGAATATTCCTGTGTAGGGAATCCAGAGTCCTTGTAGTAGAATTAGGACTATTATTACCTGTGATATTCCCATTTCCAAGCAGCCTCAAGTTGCCCAATTCACGTAATAGCATTGCATTGCTTGAAGTAGCTTGAACGAGTGCTTTGCTATCTTTGGATTGATGATGATGATCAGCAGTGATGATCATACTAAGCTCTTTGGACTCGCATCTTGGGTCCCTCCTTTGCTTGCCCTTATTGGTCTGCGAAACTTTTATTTGGTTCGAACACGAGGATGATGTAGAATTTCTTGCAGCATCACAGGATTTTCGACCGCCGTCATTTTTTGGATGAAAAGTTGAGGATCCTGGGGGAACCAAACTATGCTTTCTGGGGTGTTCTTGGGCTACTTCTGGTAATGGTTTAACTTGCAGATTGTAAGTTTCAAGAATAGCAGCTGTAGATTTGCTTCTCTGCCTCTTTTCTTTCAACATATTGTTGCTACTGCCTTCTGCAGGCAGTGAATATACCGATGTTTTTCGATGCCAGAAGCTCCGGCGAGGGAAAATTCCTCCCATTAGACCACACCCCATTTGATGATGATTGTGCTCTATGGGATAATTAGCCATTTCGGCCATGTTTAACTCCAATCAAGCGAAGCTCTATTATTGCCTATTGATGAGATGATTGCTTTATAAAACGGAGGAAATCATTAGTGTAAGCATGACTTAAGTATTGTACAACTTGAACAAACCAAAAAGATAATGGTTTTAAAGATGTATTAATAGAAGGAATGTGAATGGAATTGTAAAACTAAAGATAGAGAAATTAAAGATCAATGACTTGAACAAGAAGGGTTCACTGCAATATGGCAACTTTAGAAGACGTATGTATATATAAAGTCCTAAGCAGTAGAGTGGCTTCCAAGAAACTAGCTTTATCTTACTTTCATCTTTCAGTATTGAGAGTTAGGAACTATACTTTAAAAGAAGAATAATGTGTATATAAATAATAAGGGAACATTGTGTTCATATAAGACCATACATTAATATTACTCTTCCTTTAATTTTTTGGGTTTTTGTGGGAAATGAGCGCTCTCATTCTCACTAACAGCCGCATGGTGGAAAGAAAACAAAAAGGAACAGTTGCATTAAAAAATTGCAACTTAACAAAGTGCTTAAATGGTTATGAATGTAGAATACCTCTCTACGCAACCTCTTGGTCCCATGCATATATGTAACAAAGTTGCTCCAATTTTGTTATGCCCCATAAGTTTTTATTATAAAATTCTGTGTATCAAACACATATGGCTTCACTTATTTTATGACAAGTGACTTTTTATGAAAGTTTTGTTGCCATGACCCTCCAATTATTTTACTGTTATTATTGATTACTAGTTTATTTCATCTCTTTTTATTTTCAAATCTCTGCATAGGTCAAGTTTTCTCAATGTATATTGGAGGGGATTTTCTATCCCTCAATTTGGGGTTTAAAAGTGAAAAGCCATATAATTCATTTCAGTGGAAATTCTTGATCGGACTGGAAAATTTATATGAATTCATTTTTTAAAAAAAAATTAATTTGACCCAATTTAAAATTAAAAGAAATTTAAAATGACTTGATTTAAAGCTAACTCGGCTCGATTTACGGATAAATATAAATGAACTCAACTTGACTCAATTGATAGAACGACTCAATTAATCTCATTTAAATTATAAAAAAAAATATTTAACATTTATTTAAAAATAATATTTTTTATTTTAAATTAACATCATAAAAATTATTTAAAATGATGTGGAATTTCAACAGAAATTTGAAATAATTGAATTTAAATTTATTAAAAGTATAATTTAAAATTAAAATTGAGTCAACCTGACCCGTTGGCCTTCTGTTTAAAGGTGCAATCACGTGAGAAACTCCACCAACCAAGTAATGAGCAACTTTTAAGGCAGGACACTATGGACTACAAATATAAAAGCACTAAAAATAATAATAATAATAATAATAATAATAAAAATGTTCTTTCTTTTGCATAAAAAGAAGAATAAAAAGACAAAATTGTGTTTGCATTAGCTGTCCCTTCTAATCGATGGTTGGGAATTTCACACGTCTTGTTCTTCATTTCATTTTATTTTTGCTTTCACTTTTAAAAACGGCTCTCAATACGTTAGTCATAATAGCATCATAACATATGAAGAAAATGAACAGAAAAATATACATATCACCTATAATACAAGTTGGTAACAACTATCTCTTTTACTAATAACGCGTTGATCAACTGGTAGAAACTATTACTTTAACTAAAATTTTCAATTCAAAATTTCAGAATGCAGTTGTATTTAATATTTATTAGAAAAATTTGGTCATTTTTGTGATCCTACCTAATTTGAATTCAAATTAATCAATACTTAATGTGATATTTTGGATTCTGAATAAATATTTCCCCAAAAAAATAAAAAACAACTGCCTCTTTGTTAAATTTAACAGAATTGAAAGAAATTAAAGACCATAACATTTTTCTTCTTTGCTTTTTACCTTATTACATAAAATGGATTATTTAGGCCAACATTAAAAAGTTTCAGTAGAACCTTGTAATTTGATTTGATAATCATAGGTCAAGAATTGGACCTCATATATTCTTTTAATTATATCTTTCTTTTTTTTTTTTTTTTCACTTTTTTGGGTTGGTGGCTGTTCTTAATTGTCGTTTTATGTAATAGTAATTGGCGTTTAAAGTTTAATTATGCATAGACAATAATTTCAAATAAGCGAGACCCTCTAACTAAAAATTGCCATGCCAATACTAGTCGGTGCCGCCATTAAAGTAATCAGCCCTTACCAACACCCCCATGCCAATGGCATCCTAGACCTTCTTTCACTATCATTTACTCTTTCAAAAAAATAATAATAAATTCCAAAATAGAATTCAAATTCTGAAATTTATAATTTTATAATTCTGAAGATCATATATTATATTTTTAATAAAATTAGAGGTAAGTTGGGTATCTCATATTTCTGATAAAAAAATATTATTTTCACTCCACTTGTACAAATTTACTTTATGATTAGTCATTTAACTTTATGTGATTCCAACATTCAATTTTTTGAAAGTATCCTTCAAATTAATATTTTTTTGATTTTTCAACAGTATTTCAATAGCACTAGATATTGTCCAATAAATTCTATTGTTTAATTTTAACTTTGGAAAGGACCACAATGTGTATTGACCTATAAAGAAAATCTCTCTGTACACTTAAACTTTTCAAGTTCTAAATTATGGAAAACGCGATATTGAGAAAAACATTCATGAAAAATGGTGAAAATTCCATTCTATGCATTAATGAATCAACAAAGAAAAAAAAAAGGTGTCAAGGCGTTTTGAACAATTTTACATTATGGATGTTGAGTGGATGGTAAAAGAGTTGACTCAGTAAAATTAGCCACAAGTTATTATTATAGCCCCTATTTGCTAACTTCAAATGTCAACTTATTGTATGATCCCAATCATGTTATTGAAGATTTTGTTACGCTGGCCATTTATTAAAATCATGCAAAATTGCCAAGGTCAACTAAATCATAAAATCTTCAACATCCAATCTATAGAACTCTCCATATTTCTAGATTTTGGTGATTATCTGTCTCCCCTAATGCAAGTTGAAATTTCATTTCTTTTTTAAATAGAAGAGAATAATTTGTATTCATAATATATCAAATATAAGATTAACAATATATATAAAAAATTAAAATTTATAATTCATAACAAATTATATTGATACCAAATAGATTGAATATGATTTGAAAAATGATGATATTTTTTATAAAAATGCAATCATATTGACAGAATATTAAACAAAATTTCATTTCTTGTAAATAAAAAAAGAATAATTTATGAATGTCCATGTGCAAGATTTTTAGGACAACATAAAAAAATCAGACCTTATAAATCATATTTATATCAAATATATTAAATTTGAATTAGAAATGATGATATTATATACATTTTATTCAGTAATTATATTAAATTATTTCATATTTTTATTATTAAATAAATTTAATAAAATTACTATAAAAATTAGATTGACTACTTTATATAGAGGGGGAAAAAAAAAAGAAAAAAATTTGATATTCCATCATAATGTGTTTGTGATTTTGTTTCTACATATATTATCATGTATAATTGTACTCCTCTACTTGACGATAAAAAGGAAAATTTCCATGTTCCCTCTATCTCATTCTGTTTCTATGTGATGAAGCGAAGATAGAGAAAGGGATGTAATTGTACAAAATCTCAAAATCAATTTGCTTTCCTGTCCAGAATCTTATAAAAGCTAGTCAAAATTTATACAACTTAAAAGGGAAAGGGAAAAATACTATTCCTATCCTATAACTAGATCATGATTTTTCTACCTCCATTTGTCTGTTTCTACATATATTTAAATTTTTAAAAAGAAAAAAAAGGGAATAATCCTAATATCAACTTGGTTGCTTCAGGCTAATTGCTTGACAGCTATCTCCACATAAGTGGGTTGCCAGTTAGGCCCTTAATTAATTACTAGTGGTGGCCAGATTATCCTCATTTGTCATTGTTTTCTAACCAGAAAACCGGCCTATCATTTAAGCTGATGATTAAAAATAACATCTGCTTAATTCCGGGAAATCTCTTTCAATTTGAATAAACAATTAGTAATTTAGTAGTTTTCCAGATAATTGAAGAGATGTTTGATGTGATTAAGATCCAAACTTGTAGCATACTAAAAGAAATCAGAAATCATGTGATGTGATCCATTTCAATCCAGTTCATTATTTTTTTCAGTTGATTTAGTTAATTTTACGTAATAAAGTATTGCAAGCGTTATTGTCTTTCAATTCAAGTCAAAATGTTTACACCATAAACAAAAGTTAACATCTCAAATTTAATGGTGGCAATCTTTTAACTTGACCAAAAAATCTAAGTCAAACTCGTTCTAAAATAATTTGATGCAATTCAAAATTTAAAGAAATTTCGAATGATTTAATCCAAAGTAGGTCAAATTCAAATTTAATTCAATTTGATTTATAAGTTAATATGAATTTATTCGACCTATAAAAAAATTTAATTAATTTTATTTAAACTATTTAAGTAATTAAAATTCGTTTGAGAATCAAAATAATATTTTAATTTTTAAAAGTTAAAATTAAGAATGACCCAATATATGACATGAATAAAAATAGTAATATTACAATTTTTTAATTTTGCAAAAAAATGAACTAAAATCAGTCTAACTCTTTATTTGGGAATGGGACAAAGGGGAAGAAAGAGGAGCGGGAGAAAAGTGAGGGAGAAATCAAATTTTCTCATGTTTCAAAAAGATAGAGAAAGAAGAGGGGGAGATAATGAGGTGAAATTAAATCACTTGACCCATCATTTATAATCACCCTGAAATGAGGTAAAAGTGAGATGAAAGTGGAGTTTCTTTTATAGAAATTACATATATATTATCAATTTATTTGTTAAAATTTTAAATCTATAAGGATAAAATTGCAATTCAATCTTATTATATATATATATATATATATATATATATATATATATATGTATGTATGTCGTTATCTCCATGTTCTTCTTGCTATCTATCTCCATGTTCTTCTTCCTATCTTTCTATCTTTTCCAAACAAGAAAAAAAATAATAATAAAACCATCCCCTTCACTCAATTTTCTCCCCCAACTATTGTTTTCCAAACGAAGGGTAAGGGTAACAATACTACAGCAAGTGCCTGCTACAAGAGTTATTCCAAGCTACAAAGGTAAGCAGTAACGACAATAGTGGGGGCATTCCCCGGGCACAGTGTAATCATGGGAAGACAGACTATGGAAAAAGGAAAAACATTCATAGAAGATAATTAATGTGCGTAAATTAAGGGATGAGTCTGCTGGCCGACCCAACTCTGTTGGTACGCGTTCAAACTTTTTTGCTTGTCATGGCCTTTCTGCCAATTTCGAGCCATTAGCATATCAAATAGGACATTTCATTGCCGGCTGGCTATACCATAAAGATGCCTTGCTTTGGATCGCCCTAGTCGGCAAGATAAACAATGTACTATTTGAAAGGTGAAAGACATAGACAAAGAAAATCTTGTTCAAAAGTTGTCATATTGTCCACTTTTCTATAATTGCTTTGAAATTAGTTTGTCAAGTAGTGCAACTAAGTTCTTACTCCCAGCCTCATAAATTATCAACTCCACCGTGTGGGTTACAAGTTACACCATTTTGTTAGCAAGAAAGCGCACTTATGAAACACTAATCTCTTGGCCTTGTAATGGATACTATATATATGGTCTCACTAGATACTTTAGTCGTGGAATTATTGAAAGGATTTAAATTTCAATTTCATTCAGAGCCGTTTCTTTTTAAAAGATGAAAATCATTGTGTGCATTAATTTGATCATGTGGTTTACAAAAGTTGGAATTTGATAATCAAATTTCTTTTGTTCTTTTCTCTAGTCTAGCATTTTATTTTTCTAAGGTATTGTTGGTTTTATTTCATGACCTTGGGTATTTTTACTTTATAAAAGGGTTACGAGAAGAAAAGAGAGTGCATGGCCATATGAGGCTCTTGCATTATTATATATTATAAAACTGTAATTAATAATTCATTGTTGATTAAATACAAGTTATTATTCATCATTGTATTGATAGATAGCAATCAACAAAATAAAAAACAGTTGTATTGAATTAGCAAATTGTTCCTTAATATTATTAATGATATCATTAAATTTATCACTGTAGAGTTCATGTAAATATCATCGTGTAAAATATGGGAAATCTAGACAATAATATATACTGCAATTTTCGCGTGTCATAGTTGATCTCTTTCCTTTTTGTTAATTAAAAGCAAAACATGACCTTTTTTTTATTTTAACTTTTTTCTCTGCAGAGCTGCACGTTGAAAATCCTTAAAAAGAGGTGGCAAAATTGGGATGCAAGGGTTGAAGGAATTGAAAGTAGGGAAATCGGGGGGTTGTGGAAAGTGTAGCACGTGAGATGAGACTTGCATTGCAAAATGCAAAAGGCTTGGGATTCAAGAGAAAGAGAAGAGGAAAAGAAAAAAGGATGCGTAGAGGTGGCGGAAAGGACTGCACCTGCATTTTACTCAAAGAAAAACATGTGGTCACGTGATCCAATGCCCTTGGAAAAGGAAAACTGTAAACTACGTAGCCCAATCTTCAGCCTTAAGCATATAATATCTCATTGGTTTTTGATTCACATTGGGATCAACTTCTCTACAAGACATTCTGTTTCTGGTTTTGCTTGCCTCCAAGTCCATGCACATGAGCTCATTATAAATTCTTCATGTTCATAATCATATAGTTAATCTAGACAAATTAACATTATCCTTTATAATCCATCCCGAAATCCGCTAATATCTCAATCTCAAATAATGCCACATGGTCCACATGTTCATCTTCTAACTATGGTAATCATTTAATGCTCGATAACAATTTGGAATTTCTGCTTAAGATTAGGGCTCAAAACCTGAAAGAATAAATTGCACTGGCTAGCAGCAGTTATGGAAGTTCCAGAATTGAACAATAATTAAACAGAATAATCTTAAATTACTTGTCTAATTGCTAGCTAAACACGAAAAGAATAGTGCAATGTAAGAAAAAGAAAAATTCAACATATAGCCCTCACAATGATGCCAACCAACTTGTAGCACTACCTGTGCCAAGTTCATAGGCCCAGCTCCATGGTTAGCTGGGTTGTAGCATATTTACTCACCACATGCAGTGGTATTCGTAGTAAAGGCAAAATCATTATCAAGGATCTGATTTCCGGACAGATTGATAGTTCTAAACATTGATGATCAAATCCATTCCAAGTTTCCACAATTCAAGTTAAGATTCGAAACTTTTGGCCATTAATTTTTAAAGAACCACATATCTGTCACGGAATTACACAGTTCCTTGTAACTGTAGTCTATAGGCCATCAAATATATTCTTAGTCCTAGCCATGTTTCCTTAATTTTATGACCATGGAGAAGGACAAGGAAATAAAAACTTGTTCAGAATCCTTCTCTCTTGTGTGTGAAACAAGAGATTATAGACAGTGGACTGCACAATAAGGGGTAATTCAAGCTTATCCCATAAAGCTTGCCGAAAGGATATTTCCAATTGAGATTAGATCGACTGTCCTCCTAAGAACTGGGCACTTTGGAACAAGAAAGAAGAAACTTAACAAATCAACAACAAACAAAAACATATGAACCAAAGAACAATTTTGGGGACACTTATACTGGATAAGATTTAATTGAGAAAGGGGGGAATAACTCTCCTGATTTCCAAGAAAGCCTTACACTAGCTAACCAATTGGTGGTCAATGTATTATTCAGAAAATAAAAATGTAATTGGAAACAAATTACAAATTAATAGAGTTTTTTTTCAATTGCAAGTTAATTACTAATTAATAGAGATGTTGTGTTATTTTGATGATGCTTCAAGTCAAAAATATAAACCTCTCAATTGTTTTCAGAAGCTTATTATCTTCTACAATTTATCTCCTTTTTTTCAATAGGTTTCAAGTGGCAAGAAGTTGGTCTTCTTCTTGAGATGGTGGGTAGAGATAGTAGTAGAGCGCCTAAGTCTAAAGTTGCTACTAAGTTAATCATGTAAAAAAATAATAATTTATTTAATAAATATATGAAAAAATAGCAAATACATAGATAAAATAGAAAAACTATGTAAATAGCTTTTTATTATTAGATGTTTCATCGTCATATATAGTGAATTTAGTTAATATTAAATTTGTTTAAAAGTTGGAAATAAATTAAGAGTGTAAAAATTGATCACAACAAGCAAATACAATTTAACGTAAAATTAAAATTATCATGTTATGGTTGAGTTTTAATAGATTTGAGTCATAAACAAATTTACTTGAAGTGAATTATACAGTAGATTGATTTATGAATATATAATAATCAGTTTAATTTCATTTAAGTCATTTCAATATGATTTAATTCATTTATAGTTCACATAATTTATTATAATATTAAGAGTTAAAATGATCACTCATTATATATATATATATATAAAATAGATTGCATTCATATTGATTTTAATCATATGATTTAAATAAATTAACACGACATGAACATGACAAAAAAATGTTTTCCTTCAATATTTAAAGGGGAAAAAAAAAAGAATTAAGAATCCTCTTGAGAGGGGATTTATTTTTGGGGGCTCTAGGCAACTGTTGTCTGTAAGCCCAAAGTTAGGGAATATTGGGCAGTTTTTTTGGACATAAACAATGCAGCCCCATCCTCACCCTGTTATTTTCTTTCTTGGGTTTTGGTTTTGCGGAACTTAGCAAGTTCTAAGCCCAAACTCACAAATCAGATAATAATCCATGCAGCGGCATCTCTTGCTACTGTGTTGTACAATGAAGTTCACTTCTGACGTCAGTTCTAAACAAAAACCCAATTAATTATTGCAATGGTTTTGATTAAAATCCTTCATCTATCCAAAGGCCTATTTGGTCCCATACTCTCATTGCATAAAAGAGCACTGCTTTTATTCTTGCAAGGTGAAAATACGATAATTAAAACGTTAATCAAATTCTGAATCTTACTATCTAAACATGCAATAGTATTACTACAACGGAATTTTATTTCTCTGATCCCACCTTATTTTTAATCAGAAAATATTGAGGTTTTTTTGTTTTCTATTTTTCCCCTTTATTCCCCCAAAACGTAATGCACGAAGCGGATCAGTGGCAGATCTAATTCTCTAATATTACAAGGGCCAGAAAGTGAAAATATAATTATGTATAATTTAAATATTCATTCGATATAAATTCATATTTTTATTTTGTTACAATTCATGCTTTGTAACTTAAAGATAATTCATTCACACTCATCAATTTGTTTTAAAAAAAGAAAATTTGAAAGTCTAAATTATTAATTGTATAAAATTGATTTTATTTAAGTCATATTTGATCAAATTTGATAATTTACTAATAAATTTTATTAAGACGAAAAATCTGGCTTAGAGTATATTAGTTATTGTTATTGTAAAAAGTTATATTTGTTAGTCAAACTACAATATTTTATGATAATATTTTTTACTATTCATAAAAATAGTGTAGCTATATTGTCAATATAATTTAATAAGTTCAAATGTATAGCTTCTTTTAAAATTTTCATACAATTTATATTGAAAAAAATCTATTATTTATTATTAAAATAAATTATTTTGAATTTTTTTGTTAAATTTATTATTGACAATGATAATACCAAATAGACATATTTATTTTATTTAACCAAAAAGTTTTAATTTATAAATAATTATAAATTCAAGGGGGGCAGTATGTGTATATATATATATATATAAGAGGAGAGGAACATGTCCACCTTAGAAATCCACCACTGAAGCAATGGAAAAATATGTCGATGGAATATCCGAACATGATGGGATCGAAGAGTGCGTAAGTTCTAATTGTAAATTGTCGGTATCCCATAAAGTAAGAACACAAAGAGGTGGAGCTGAAATTGAAAGCTGCACATACTGTTTCTCATAAAATGTCATTTCCATAAGTCAGAGGAGAGCAAATGCCAATTTGTATGATTACAGTAATATTTCATCGTCTCAAAGCCCACCCAATTTCCATCTATGAGCGATTTCTTTTTCAGATTTATTAGTAGATTATTAACCACCCAACGGAGATGTCACCCACGTTAGGATTTCTCCAATAATTCGAAGGTGTATTTTTTCTCCCCCAATTCTCAAAAAAAAGTGTAAAGATTTAATTAAATAGAGTTAGGCCTAGATGAATTTGAATTGGATGTTTTTTTAAAAAAAAAATTGAATCAAATTATTTTGAGGGTATAGATTGAGTTATGAGCAAAAATAGTAATTTTTAATTCGATTGGAACCCGCTTGAAAATAATTTTATTTTATCCAAAAATGAAGTGATACGAAATGATCCAATTTGAAACTAATCCGATTTGATTTGTGGACTAACTCAAATTGATCCGACTTATAATCCAAATTCAATTGATTATCAACAATTAAATAATACTTTTTAAAAAAATTAAAAGTAACTCAACCTAAAATTCAACAATGATATGAACTTTTTTTATATATGCATAATATCTTGATATCCTAATCCAATCCACTACAAAACATCACTTGAAATTGAAATGACTTGAATTCACATGATTTGATTTATTTGTCACCTTTAGTCATGGATCAAATCGAAATATGGGATCAAGATATAGAAAAAAATTTGAATCATTTCATATTATTTTCGAATTAGGTCACTCTTAATTATAATTTTTAAAAATAATAAAATGTTATTTTTAATTTTAATAACTTTTTAATTATTAGATAATTTAAATCAAATCAATTCATGAATGGGATTGAAATTGAATAAATTTAAATTAATCTTTAAAGTTAAACTGTGAATAATGAGTTAAATCCAAGTAAAATCATCTAAAAAGTTTTAGTTTATTATGCATAAATATTATATTTATCATAATAGTAAAAATGTATAAATAGGAAAAATAAAGCAAAGAAATAACAATAATATTTAAGTAATTCACCCTATCTACTTCAATAAACATCATTATTCGCGATCAATAGCATCACCAAATATAAAAGTCAAAATAACTCTTAAATATTAATCAATTACATCAACAAGTTATGCTCACTTATAATACTATTTATAATAAATAAGATAATACCATTATACTCCTCTAAATGTAATTTAATTATCTACTATTCTTTAACACTAATATTAATAGGCTACAAAAGAAACTCTTCAATATAGTAGGCATAAACATCATAACAATTAGAAGAGTCCTTTTACACTAATGGATAAAAATTATTTTCTCTAATGAGTAAAAAACTAAATGACACTTCTTACAATAATTATATATATAGAGTAAATCCCTCTTAAATCATACTTTAATAAAAATTCAAATTCAATTAAAAATAACTTTTAAACTTCTAAACCGTATAGTAAATAGTCATAATCTTAAACTATATATCTTCTTTCAATCATTCACGAAGTAAAGATTTTATTAAGTCAGGGAGTCAAAATATTACGTATAAACAGTAAGATTTTGCATTATTAAACATAAAAATGTATTCATATAATACAACAATAAGAATATAAAATAATTTGTATCATATATATATTTTTAGATTTTAAAAAGTTAATAACAATAAAATCTCATGTTTTAAAATATTATATGATTCTTTTATTTTCCTATTAAATAATATTTAAGAAAAATTATTATATGAAAATTATTAAAAAGTTGTGTTGTTTTTTTCATTGCAATGTTTAATAAATAAATTTAAGCATCTATAAGAGATTAAGGCATATAATAAGATTTTTCATGGTTTGTATTTTTAATAATTTTTAGAGTAACAAAAGTGTTAAGTTAAATCTTTTAAATAATTTTTTTTTATGAATTTCAAGAAATAGAAGAAGTTTTAATATGAACAAAAATAGAAGTTTGAGAATTTAATGTGAAACTTAAGAGTTAAAGAACACAATGAGTTAAAATTTTAAGAGTTCAAGAGTGTATTGGATAATAAATTAAATCTAAAAAATTATATAAAATTTATTTATAAATTAATATTTGTTATGTTTGATATGTCAAAGAATTTACTTACAATTCTATATTTTATTAATTCTATAAAATTAGTTATACTTGAGTTAAATTTTAAAAAGAAAATAAATAAAATTTGTAAATAAATTTTGAAGTAACTAGTAGTTGTAGGCATAACTCGGTGCAAATTAAAAACTGATTGACCACAATTAGTTCAATCAGTTTGGCCAAATTTAGATTTAAATGCCGGTCATTTGTTTTTTTCCTTAAAATTTTTTGGTAAATTCAGTTTGATTCAGTTTTTAGATAAAAAATTTTGTGTTGAATCAAATTAAACTGAATTTATTTAAAATCAAATCAAAATATACTAAACTTTTACTAAATCATAGCAAAATGATTTAATTCTATTTAACATTAATATTTATATTAAAAATATGTTATATATGTTAAAAATATTTAAAAATATATTATAAGAACTATTATATGTATTAAAATTATTTTAAAAAATTTAATTTAAATCGAATCAAACTATGATTGAACTAAATTAAATTAATTTGATTCAATTTGGTTTATAAGTTAAATCAATTTAGCTGAATTTATATTTTTAAAATTTAATTTTAATTTTTTGAATTCTGATAAGTTTGATTTGATGTGGTTTGGTTTAAACCGAATACCATCCCACTAACTAAGAGATATAAACTATTAAAACTGTCTATTTCAAATAAGTTTTACATTTAAATAAAATATAAACTTTATTTATAAATAAATTTTTGCAAATCAAATTAATTTATATAAAAAATATATGTATAACTTCAATAAAAAAATATTAAAATAATTTTTAAAAATCAAATTTTTGAGGATTTAATTTTAATTTTAATAGGATCAAAATTATAAACCTACTAAATTTTATTTATTTATAAGTTGTAAATTGACCCTGCTGAGGACAATAGAGCCACTCCTTCTCCAATAAATTGAGAATATTTCTCTCACAGAAAATACTTACAAAAAAAAAAAAAAAAAAAGGTCTTTCTGCACATTCAAACAAAAAATTTGAGGTAAATCCTAACATAATTGGTAGCAAATTCCATATCGTATATTCATATGAAATTATGAATGAATAAAATTGATAGTAGTATTCTCCTTGTCCACGGAAAAATAATGGCTGCTTTTTATTCCACCAACCCTTGCCTGCTGGAGATCATGATGGTGATACAACGTATATATCACATGACATTAATTTTATATTTAAAATATTAGGTCTAGAAGTGCCAACTATATAAGCACCCAAGTTTAGGTTAATCGATTATGTATTGATAAGAAAAATTAGGTCCTTAATTCAACTTTTCCACACCTCATTGTAATGTGATAAAAAAAAAGAAGTCACAAACTAGATAGTGTCATTTTAGTTCAAATCGTTTGATATTTTTGGATCGGGTTTTAAATTTATTTTTAAAAATAATATTTATTTTCTTATAATTTATTAAGAGAAAAATATTAATTTTCTTTTAAAAAATTATTTTTAGTCAGATAAATTTTATATAAATAAAACCTAATTAAAATTTTTTATTTTTATTTAAATACTTAATAAATTAAATATAATTTATTTTTTTAAAGCAAATGACTATATATGATGAAAATAAACAACTAAACCAAGTGCATATTAAATTATATTCAAGTCATATATTATAATTTAAACTAATTTGCAAACAAATATATATTGTTCAATGATGAAAAACCACTCATTATAAGAAATTTTGTATATTATGATAAAAATTTATGTGATAAAATTAATTTTATTTTAATATATGACTTTATCATGATAAAACTTAAATTTATCATAATTATTATAAAAAATAAATAAATTTATGATAAATTTCTTTTATATATTAAATTATTCAAGAAATTAAAGCTTAAATTTTTTACTTAAAACATTTTGTTACAATAAATGAGTATACAAGATAAATTATAATATAAATTCTTTACTTATAATACTTTATCATAATATATTAGCATCAAATTTCTAGTGCCCACTAAATTGCATATGAGAAAAAGTAATGTTGTCATAATAATATTTTTATCATTATATTAAATCATTTAAAAAATATAATAAAATTATTTTATCACAATAAATAACTTTTTTCTTACCAAATAACTTGTCATAATAAATAAAAAAATTATAATTTCGGCACATGAAAGAGCACAATGAAATTAGAAGTACATTTATTAAAATATAAAAATATCATTATGTTTTAAATAAAAATAAAAAATTTGAAGTTGATATTGAATTTGAGTTTGAGTTTGAATTTAATTAAATAGTCTAATTTTTTTAAAAAAATTCTTTCTTTTTACTTTAATTATTCTACCATTTACTAATAAAATTTATTTTTTATATTGTTATTAAATCAATTGAGTTGTGTCATAAGTTGAGCTATTTGAATCAGTTTAACTTAATTCATCAAATTGATTCGCATTCGATACGATCCAATTCAAAAAATTTTAAATTATTTTGAGTTTGAATCATTTTAAATTTATTTATATTCGAGTCAAATTCAAATCATTTTTTATTAAAAGAATTCATATCAGATTTTTAAATTAGGTAAAAAATTATCACCTTTAATTATATCTCGTATTCATTATAATATTCATACCATGAATCACCATATTTACGTAATCAGGTATTAAATTGGCGTAAGGGATTGATTTCATACTTTAAATAATATTGTCTGTTATGATCCTTAACAATATTTAATTACTCTTCTGCTGAATTTGCAACCTTATTTCTCAAAAAGAAAATCATCTCTTGAATAAAATGCCAAAAACACACCAAACAATGTTTTTTATTTTTTATTTTTAAGAATATATTACTAGTTTTCTCCACTTTAACTGTTAATCTATAATTTTTAAAGGTAATGCACTTGTAACCAGATGTCTGTTAATCTAAAATTTTATAAGCTAAGGTTGTGATCTTTTATCTGGAGGTAAGTGTTAATCTTTGAATTTCAATAATAAAAATTATCCTAAAAAAAACCCTGTAAATGCAACAATATATTTTATAATTCTATTTCCTTGACTAATTTATTGAATTGAGTTACATTATTGCTGTATTCTATCGATAAGTGTGAGTTTGATATTATTGTTGTTAATGATTGATTTTAGAATAAAAATTAATTTTATAAAAATAATTTAGAAAAATTTAATAATATAGAAAAAATTTCACATCAGTTCTCTTTAAATTTTAATAATAATAAATATTAAATTTGATGTATAATAAAAAATTTAAAACAAGTAACTAATAAAAGGATAAAAGTGTAATTTTCTTATTTATCGAAATAATTATATTATTATTCAAAATTATTATATTTCTTTAAATATAATTATATTTTTATTATTTTATTTACTTAAGTCTAATTATTATTTGCATATTGATTTTCAATTAATTAATAAAAATAAATATTAAATTTATTTAAATTTTACTGTCATATATATATATATATATATATATAAATAATTGATTTTATAAAATTATTATATTATAATTAACGACTAGTAATAATTAAATTGTAACAACGCAGGTCTAACTCAAGAACCAATAACGATGAGTGTATTGGCTCGTTTGGTTTGCTAAAAGTGATAAAATCTATGCAGCCAACCACTGCGAACCCACAATTTTTAACTCGACGTGACTTTAATAGCAATTATATTCATCTAAATATTGGCAAATCAAGCAGCCTAAAATAATTGAATTTGGTTCCTATAAACTCTTCTCAAATCTTATTTCTTATATATATAGAGCCAGAACAAAGAGAAAATTACTCTCTTTGAGCGACACTTCATCATTTTTCGAATTTTTAGAAATTTGATTTCTTATCATATATTAATAACAATTAATGTTAAAATAATGTATTAATGAAAAGTAATGTTAAAATAATTATGAAATATTTATTATTATATTAATTATGATATATTTAATTTTAGTATTAATTATCAATCTTAATTTATAAATGAAATATATTTTAATTTTAATATATAATGTAAAAATATTTCATATATAAGATATAATTTTTTTTTAAATCAAATCCTTTACTTTAAAAAAAATTTATAAATATTTTTTTTATTTCAAAAAAATTCAATTCGATGAAATATATTATATATAATAAAATTAAAACTCTTTTTTTTATGAATTAACATATGATATTTTTAAATTTGGATATTTTTATATAATTTTAAAATATTGTCATACTTCTATATACAAAACTTTGTTGTTATAATAAATTTTAATTTAAATTTAAATAAAGATAAATTTTGATTAGAAGTACATGAATAAATTTAATAAAATAAACTTAATTATTAAACTTTTAGTAATTATGATTGAAAGTAATTTACAAACACCTTCAACAATAAAATAAAACAATAAGAGAAAAATTGACACAAGATCTAAATCTACAATCGATTAACTTAATAATCAAGAAAAAGGAAATAAAAATTATTAAAATATAGTTAAAAAATTTTTATTTGTAGAATATTTTGTTTTATATAATGAAATTTGAAATCATTATTAGTTAAGGTATTAGTAATATATTAAAACTAAAAATAATAATTTTATTTATCTATATGCAATATATTAATATTAAAAATAATAATTTTATTTATGTATATATAACATATAAAAATAAAGATGGAAGGTGAATTTTTAAATTGATAAAAAAATATTTAAAATATCTATTGATATGAAAGATTTTAATAAGATTGATTAAAAAAATAATAAACTAAATTTCTTTGATTGAGAAAAATATGAATATGTATTAATTGAAATAAATATTTTTGATAGAGAATGAAAGAAGTAATATATATATATATATATATATATATATATTATTTATATATTATTTTGATTTTAGAAATTATTTATGACAAATGTTTGTCATTTATCAAGTTTTCATAAAAATTATTTAGGATAAATGTTTAATATTCGTCAAATTAATATTTTAATAAATAAATGACTAACAACTTTATATTATTGTTATACTATATTAGTTAATTGAAAAATTATAAAACAGTTAATTAAAAAGAAAAATATACAAAAATAAAATATATACAATGAAAGAAAAATATGTTAAAAATATAGCTTAAATGATAAAATATTAAATAATTTAATTTAATTTGATGTTCTTATATCAAAAATAAAAATAACATAAAATTTTTCTTAATTATTTTATAAAAAATATTCACACTATAATTTATACAACGTGCAAATTAGAGACTAATTCTTACACAAGCGCAAACCTTTATAGTCATTTCAAGCACACCTACTTCTTCAAGTTCAAATTTGAACACCTTACATTAACATCTTTATTAATTTCTAATTTGAAGGTATTCCAATTAAGGGTGAGCAAAAATAGAATTGGATTGAAAAAATTGACTAAATAGAGTTAGTTCGGTTCAATTTGATCATTTGATAAAAGCAGTTTGATTTGGTTTTAATTTTAAAAAAATTTTGATTTTGATTTTATTTTTTAGATAAAAAACTGAAAAAATCGAATTAATCAAAGTTATTAATAAATCAAACTAACGAAATTAAAAATACATATAATTTAATTAAATCGAAACAAAATCGAACTTACCTTTTATAGGTTTGATTCGATTTATAGACATATAAATTTTTATTTAAGCGGTTCGATTAATTTAATTTTCTCAAAATTTTGATTTGATTTGGTTTTAAATATATAAAATTCATCTTATTTAATTTTGGTAAAAAATTGAACCAAATTAACCGAACGAACCCTTTGCTCACCTCTAATTTCAATGCAATTCATATGAGATTTTTTTGTAAAGGACATAATCATAAAACAATAAATCAAAAGGTATAATATCTCAATGATTCGAATGGGAATTCATACATCACTAACATGCATTTTTTTTTTTTAAAAAAAAAGATATATTTTACTGATATTTATATTTTTGGCAACGCTCGGGAACAGTAATTTTATTTGCCAAACTTTGAGCCATACTTGTATCATTCATTTTGGATAATGAGAAAAACACTTGGAATCAAATTATTTTTGGACGATGTTCAATTAAAAAAAAAAAAGAACTATTTTTGGGCAGTAGGCAGAAAGGATTATAACGAGAACATATAGAGAACTATTAATTAATAGCCGAAATGATGGAAAAAGAAACAATACAAAAGCGCTTTTAAGAAAAAATTTATGGCAACAGCAAAGCAATTCACAATTAGCTTAACCACCAAGCAACTTGAAACCCTTGTCTCCCAACAAGCCGTATATGAGAACATGGAAGGAGGGTAGAAAGAAAGAATAGGTATATGGCTAATTTAAAATGTGAAAGATATAGTAGCTAGCTATTCATCAGATTGATACAACTTTTAAATGCGTTACGTGTAGGCATAAAAGACATGAAGATAATTCATTCGGACGTTTAGAGTTATCGGATTTTTAGGACAGGCAGGCCAATGGCCATAATTGAGAATAATATAACACGTACTTTGACAAAGACATTTTAGCCTCGTACATAATTTAATTGTCGATTCAGTGATCACTCTTATCTTGAGATATAATAATTAATCATTGATCAACTAACAATGCTTAAAGATCATTTCTGTTCTAAATGTCGAAACCATATCTATTTATCTAGAAGATACATTTCAATTCTCCCAAATTGAAATGAAGTTATTTCAATATTATTAAACTAAAGATTTATAGAGCACTCGCACAGTAAAGTGCATTTATAAAAAGCTGAGATCTTGAATTCAATTCTCTCATTCACTAATATATTGGAAACTGATTTGGTTCATTAAAACGCCCCTGAATAAAAAAAAAAAATAAAAAAATCATGGATATGAAAAAGAAGTACCATTAATTACTTTTATAGTTTGGATGGTTGCAGCAAGCTTGGTTGTGGGTGAACTGACCTATCCATCCAATTTATATACTCCCTCCCACCCTAGCTAAAAGTCTCTTTTTCTTTTCTTTTCCTTTTATTGGAAAAGAATAGAATTAAGCATCTATCAGCGACCAAAAAAGCAAATGAATGTATTAGAGTATGGAAGATTATATGAATGTTTTGCTTTCATATGATACACTAAGAATCCGACGTGAACCGAATCATTTTAATTGTTATTTTATTATTATTATTATTACTATTATTATTATATATAAAGATATCTCAATATTAATACAAAATAATAAATCAAAGAGGGTGGCTAGCTAATAATATATGAAATGAAATCGGTGTTGTTTGAATAATTTCATAAGGGTAAAAGATTCTCTGATGTTGCTCAATTATAACTTGGATTTTGCTTCATTGTTTCTGAGCTCTGACTTGGTCAAAGGCTGGGGTTTGGTTTTAGAGTTGCTGGTATATCATCATCACGCCACGTCTTGGCTACTTACTCAATTTCATATATATTTTTATATATAATGAAATTCACCTAATCATAAAAATTATATATATATATTACGTGACAAAGTTGTAATCCCTGCAAACAATATATGTGTGTAAAATGGTGGTTTCCTATGACTCACTGTTAGTCGTTTTGGACAAAAAATTATTCTTGTTTATTATATAATATCAGTGTGGAGTGTGAACTTGGAAGAGAATTTGTGTGTAGGAGTGGTGGGAATGAATTTGTTCATTTCTTGAATTTTAAGACAGAGTGCACAACCCAACTTGTTACAATAACTTTATGTACTCTCTTTTTCAATTTATTTTAATCTTTTGTATATTTACATTTTTTTTTCCAAACTTTCATTTTTCCACAATTTTCTTCCTTTCACATTCATATAATTAAGCCCTTTGTTTTTCTCTCTCTTTCTATCTCAATCTCATTCACTTTGAGTTTGACGCGTTGCCAGCCACAGGCGACTATCTCTACTCCACTCTCCAATGGAGACCCCACCCCACCCCTCCTGCCCCTGCACTCTCTAGAGGATCTTCTTAGTGGAAACATTTATTTCTTTCTGCTTTCTTTCTTTCTTTCTTTTAGTGCAAAAAAAGCTTGATAAATAACCACCTCCGTCTTCTTTTACTTCTCTTTTTCTTTTTCCTTCTCCAAAAACCCTAATCCAGGTCATACACTACTCAAGAAGAAGCAGCAGCAATAGAGGAAAAGAGGCTTACGTATCCCCTTAGCCTTTTTGCAGTTTCGAAATCTGCCTTCTGTTTGGTCTCTTGCTAGCTTTTCTTCTTTAGCCATCATAACCAAGATCTGTGCTCAATTTCTTTCTTTTTTTTTTTTTTTTCTCTTCTTTTTACATAAGCTTCTCTTCTTGTTGATAGTGCAAGACAAGGAAGAGATTGCCTTCATTTCAGATCAGGCTTGAAAAGATATATATGCCCACTTTATTTCTCTAAAGCTGATTTAGAACATCAACAGCATTGCATACATATGCTAATTCTTCATATCAGTCTTCATTTTCTTGGTGATGGATTCTTTTGCAGCAGCATCCGTTCCCATCATGATTGCTAGCTAGCTCTTTTCCAAGATTATACATATAAGTACACAACTATCCCATCTCCTTTCTCAGGTTTCTCCATCAAACAACTGAGTTTTACCAGTTATGGATTCTGGTAATAGTGGTGGTAGTATGCAATCCTCAAGTGGTGGTGATGAAGAGTTTGATTCGAGAGCATCAGAGTCGGTACTATTTCCTTCTTTCTTGAATCCTTCTGCCCACTTTGTTGGTTCTTTATCATCATCAAACCCACACCACCACGACTCTCCTCTTCTTCCTCACCACCAACAACTCACTTTCTTTGATCCTTCACCAAATCTTTTCCACCCTTTTTCTCACTCTCCAACAAACCCAAACCCCAACTCTTACCTGCTAAGAGGCCTAAGATCCGACCCGGATGGCACTGACCTCAGTAGCAACCTTCCAGGCTCATCATCAAGCCAATCAATCATGGGAGCTTACGGATCAAACCATCAAGGTCATCTTCCATCTATGCAGCTGCGATCCGTACAAGACAGCAGCGGCAACAACAACAACAACAATAATGGAGCGCGCTCTTCCTCTCCTCCTGATCAAACCCAAGTGGTAGCAAGAAATCCCAAGAAGCGAACCAGGGCATCAAGAAGGGCACCCACTACAGTTCTCACCACGGACACGTCTAATTTTCGAGCAATGGTGCAAGAATTCACTGGAATCCCAGCACCCCCATTTTCAGGCTCCCCTTATTCTCGGAGGCTCGATCTATTTGGCTCAGTAGGGTCAGTTATGAGGTCTGGAGGCCATTTGGAACCAATAGGATCTCTTTACCCTTTACGTCCTTCTGCTCACAAGGTTCATCAACAATCCCCATTTCTTTTTTCTTCTTCTTCTTCTTCCTCCTCTTCTTCTTCTTCTTCGTCTTCGTTCCTGACCAATAATACCATGGTTGATGCTACTAATACTACTACAACTGCTACTACTGCTACGAGCAGTAATGATACTATAACCTTGTCCATTCCTTCTACAACTAGTACTTTCAATCCTAGTTCTGTTAACTATCAACTACCTCCTGATCTGGGCCTACCCAAACAACAACCTCAAACTATGATAAACATGCAAAACCAAATGCTTTCATTTCAGTGGTTATTACAGCCTCCTCCTCCTCTGCACCCTTCACTTGACGAAGTGGGCATGAGCTTAAGTGGACTACCTGGTCAGGGAACCACAGAAGGAATAAGACTGAGGATTAATGATAATAGTAGTAGCTGGAAAGATGGGAATAATGGGCATGGTAATCAAGATCATCAGTTGAGGTCTCTTGATAGCTGTAAGTTGAATTACTCAGCTTCTTCGTCAGAGTTTCATCAGCATGAAAAGGGTTTGGAGAATGTTCCTTCAAGAGGTGAAGGTACGGTCGATTCATGGATTTGTCCTTCAGAATGATCAGTAGGAGATTGGTTAAAGAAATTAAAATGGTTAGTTCAGGAAGTAGAGATTGTCAGGGATATTATTTAGGAGGGTTTTGCTGATAGTGATTAGTTACCATGATCAAAACAGTGTTGGTGGTGATTATGGTCGTGATGATGAGGATGAGATTATGTTCTTAATCTCCAGTATCTGATAACCACTCCTTTCGTTTAGAATATTACATATCTCATCTTTTTCTTTCTGATGAATAAACAAGAATATTAGTAGCACCAAATTACTAGTCTCTCAAATCACAGTATTTAAATTATGTGTAGATATTATCTTCTTCCTTTCTCTGTAATTGGCATTGCACATCCTTACTTTATATTATATTCAGTTTTCTTTTAATTTCTTTGTTTGCAATTGTAACTGTTGATGTCTGGTTACTGTACTTCCCAAAGTGATATCTAATTAATCTATAACCTATGCAAATATTTTCTTTCTCTCGCACCTTATCAGCGGGAGAGAAAAATGAAAAAGAAGAGAGAGGTGGGTCGGTGCTGTTGTGTTAATTAAGATCTTGTCTGGTAGGAAAGATTTGCTGCTTATTAACTCATGGGTGGTGCAATTCTTTGTTTTTCTTGAACACTAAAATCCACATCCTACATTCTTGTTTTTCTTGATCATTTTTTACCTTTTTATGATAGTTTATTAATTAATAACCCCCCTTGAATATTAACGAGTAGTTCTTCACTGATACTTCCATTGCATACGTGTGCAAAATCTAGTTAGTGTTATTGTGGTGATACAGAATAAGCCTAAATGTCATGGAAGTTTTTTCTTTTTTCACCTTTAGTAGGGGATGATATAATGAGCGATTGGTGGCAAAAATTAAGGGAATCCTTACCTGCCGCAATCATAAACTAGAAGTTAAAAATGTCTCCATTACTGTTCCCATATCTGGGATTATCATTATTTTATTTAATCAAATTCAATTTTATTCTTAGTTTGGTTCAGAGATGCCCACTGAGAAGGCAGGGCATTTCTAAATACAGAAGTTAATTAATTAATTAGATTTATTGAGTAGTTTTGGAGAGCCAATGCTCTTATCTTTAGCTTTGGGAACTTCTTTTTTATATGTTTCATTACAATTTTTTAATCAGAACATTTTTTTAAAAAAAATTGGAAACTAGTGCATACTCCGTGTGCATAAGGGCTTTCTAGCTCACCAAGCTGACCGTCTTAATTATCAGTCTAAGACAAAAGCTCATTATTTTCCTATAGTAAGTGATTCCTATGATCCAACCAAATAGTCTAAATTATGTTCCACGGCATGCTCAATTGCTATTGTGCAATTTAATATGTTGTCCAAAGTGTTTCTCATAAGTAGACAATACCAATACAAAATTTCACTTCGCACTACACGCATATAATTTAATGGAGTCGTTAAAATATAATGAGCTAGCTTGTGATCTACACAAGCCTTTGGCTTATTGAAATTAGATAATGATAAATATTGTGTGACTCATGTGTGGTCACATTTGCTATGTATTTTTTATTTATGTCTTCCTGTTCGATCAAATTTTGAAGAGTAAAATCTTCATGGTTTTATTATCTTTGTTCACTAAATATTAGTGAAAATATTGAGTGGATGAAATTATTGAAGTTTTAGACTAATTTAATGTTTTGAAAAAGTAGAAAAAAAAAATAAGACTCATATACATACTAAAATCATGTGAATTTAAGATCAAGTGGATATAAGCTTATAAAATAAACACAAATAAAAATTAGTATTAATTAGTGATACTCAAGTCATATTTAAGACTTTAAAATCTCAAATTTAAATTCGAATTTGGGTAAAATCAATCCAAAAAGATTCACAAACTATAAAACACATGAAGATTCACAAACTATAAATACATAAAGTCAATTTGAAATTCTAATAGCTAACGCCATATTTTTATATGAAATCTCCATATATTGTAAAATCTGAAAAATTCTCACATGAATCCAGTTCACTAATTCGGATTATGAACTTTTACTATATATTTGATACGGAGCATTATTTGTTTAAAATTTATTAAATTATATATTAAATGTAAATTATCTACTTATAGTTATCTATAATTAATTAGTATACATGATTATATATATCCAAATTAATAAATTTTAATAAATAATGTCAAATGTCATATATATTATAAAAGTTTATAATCCCAAAATTTCTCTACCCAGCTAATATTTTTAAAGAAAGCCCACAAAGAAATTGTTAGAAAGATGTAGTCATATGTGAACTCTTACTGATAGATTATATAGATCAAATAAAATTGTACCAAAATTCTGCTCTCTATTCTTATTCAGAATTATTAATATAGGTGAAAAAAAAAGTGTTAAACGAGTAATAAATTTTGGTACTTTAACTTTACTCACATTACAATCTCTAATCTCTAGGATGGATTTCAATCCTAGAATTATCAAACAACTTAGACATACGTAGTGCATCCAATAGTGCTTGTGATGATCAATTGTTTTGTTAACAAGATTGAGGAGATAATTCACAAATATAATGCCACTAATTGATGACAAAATAATAGACTAAATCTCACCAAAAAGTCAATGATCATTATTATATGCAATGCTTTGATTGGTAGCCCTAGATTTCCTTCACATGGTAGATCTTTCAGCATAGAGAAGAGATGATGGGTTCGAATATACGGTTGAAATAATGAAAGTTAGCTGCACATATATAATTATTAACGTGAACAGCATTAGTGATATTGATATTAAAATATAGACTATGATCATATTCATATATAATTTGTGCGAATCATTTCGATATATAGCTAAAAAGGAATACTAGTTCATGATTAAGCATGAGAATTAGGGAGAGAATTATGAATGATATGATGAAAAGGAAAAGAAAATTAAAAACTGAATGCAGAAATACAATAAAAAATAAAAAAAATACAAAAAATTGGGGTAGAAGAGATGATTATGCGATGCAAATTGGAAGATAGGGACACATAATTTTAGAGATGGAGAGGTGCAGTGACATGTGACACTTTCTCTTTTGGAATCATGGTGGCCCATGCCAGAGAATAATCTGGTTTTTAGCAATGATGATTGTTTCTCCTTCTCTTTAGCTATTCATCCATCTACTACTATTACCCATCCATCTCTCACTCACTCGCTCACTGCATTCAGTCCTTCATCAGGGGGTCATGTGAGAGAGACACACTGCCACTCTCTATATTTTTGAACTCATGAAAAAGATAGTGCACTATTGCGTACACATGATACACCCCCCTCACTCTCCTATATATGATCCAAACCCAAAAGTTCGATACCTTTTCATTGATCTCTAATATTCAGCACATATTCATATGCCATATGGGAATGGGACAGATCAATTTTAGGCTTTTTTTTTTTTCTCTTAATTTCATGTAATATTAAATCTTAGCTAGCTTCCAACTAATCTTTGATAGCAACATTCTGAATTAGGAAGTTGGAAACTTTATGTTATGTCTTTTATTTAATAATCTAAGGCAAGTTTGAAACCAAACATAATAGGAGAGAGAGAGAGACTTATGACAATGTCTATTTAACCTCATGGGATATCAAAATAAATAAGCATATCCTTTATTTTATATTGTAATCTATAATAACTTTCAATTCTTACTAGCTTTTGGTGGCACCCTTTGTTTTTTGTTTTTTGTTTTTCCTTTTTTAGTTATTTTATGAACATTATTACTATTATTATTATTATTATTATTATTATTGGTTTAAGCCTAGCTATTGTATACGTAAGCAATGATGAAAGTCGATCGCAATCTAACGCAAGTGATAACAAGTCTTTGAAAGATTTAACCCTCAAGTTCAGGCCTTAGACTAATTGTGCTACAATGTTGACCACTAATTACTTAACATGCTTTTCCATTTCCTTGAAAATTCTTTAGCTGCTAGGCTTATGGCAACCAGTACCCCATATAGCATGACTTTTTTTTTTTTTTTGGAAAAAAATATATAACTTTATATTTAAATTAATGGGAAAATTATAATTTAGCCTCTCAGATTTGACATTATTAATAAATGTGTCGTTGTTTGAAAATTGAGTTTAAATATTTTTAACGTTTGAATCTGTTAACAGTTTGCCATTTTTACATCTTTTTTATTGGCCAAAAGTGATCAAACTCTTATAATATTTTGTTTATTATTGAAAATGCCCCTAACGTATATTGGATAAAAGAAATATTTTAGAAATATTTAAAAAGCTAAAAATATTTGAAATAAATAAAATAAATAATAATCCAAAACTATCTATTAAAATATCTAATTAAAAATTAAAAGGATCTTTGAAGACAATATTTTTTTTAATTTGTTTACAAAAATAAAGGGACTAAAAGAATTTTTTATAAAAACAAATTAAAAATTACAAAAATTTTATAAAATAATTTATTATTCTTTCAATTTTGGATTTATTTTTTGAAATAATATTTTTTTTATTTGATTAGATTTATTTTTTCCTTTTCTATTTTTAAATTTTTTAAATGCATTACATATAAATTTTAAATAATATTTATATCAAAATATTTTATATAAAAATATAGTGTGTAAAAGTTTAAAATAAAAATAAAGAAAATGTGAGATAAAGATTAGTTCCACTCAAATAAAATTCAAAATTTTTAACTAATAATTTTAAATTTTGATTAAATTTATTTTATTATTTCAAATTTTATTAGTTTAGCGGCTTTTTTTCTTTAATTTTATATTCAACTATACAAATAAAAAGAATGCATTTATTAATAACGTCAAACCTAATTAGAAACTAAATTATAATTCTCATAGTTTTGGCATGGTACAGTGACGTCTCTATCCTAAGTGCACTTAGGTAGCCCACTAGAGAAAAGTCCTTCCTTGGAAGGGAACGCACGCAGAACCCAATCTGTTTTAAAAGGAGGGAGAGGAGGAGGAAAGCAACAGTAGTTTCCCTTCGTGCGGTCTAGAAGCCCCGAAAATTACCACGGCATGGCCCCCTCGCTTTATGGAATATTTAGTTCAATTTTCTCGGCATCTACGCATCTTTAATCAGAATTAAACTTTCTTTCTCTCAAAAAAAACAAAAGAGTTAAACTTTCTTATTCGATTTTTAAATTTCATTTATATTTATTTAAAAAATAATTTAATTTAAAAAATTTAAAAATTTTTCAGATCAAATTTGATCTAATTACAGATCAAATTGAAATTGATCTCTAATTTAATTCAAAATAACATAAAGTTGTTTCAATTTAATTATTAAAATATTTAAATTTAAAAAATAAAGGTACTTTTTATTTTTAAAATGAGTGACCTAATTCAAAATCTTTTTTTACATATTAGCTAGATGATTTGATCCATAATTTCAAATGATATGAACTCCTAAAATAAATAATCTAAATTGATTCGATTTAAAATTAATCTAATTGATTTGGTTTGATTCAATATGTTTGTCACTTTTACATTTAATACAGTACTTTTGAGAGTTATAAAGTTATAATATATATGTAATGGCGTAATCATAAATTTTAGTTACTTCAGTGCTAAATTATAAATATATTTTTATTTTGGACTAAAGAATAGATATTCTTTTTTTCTGCTTGAAAATATCATTTTTTGGTCCTTAATTGAATTAGTAGCTTCAGAGAAAAATACAAAAATATTTAATTATGTAGAAGTTACATAAATTTTTTTTAAAAAAAAAATTCTGAACTACCTTCAGTTATAGCCCATCCTAGCCCCAATATAGTTCCCCCTTTATATATATATATATATATATATATATTTATGTAGTAAGAGATCTTAATCTTTTCTCAATGTAATGTAATTTGAAGTCTTTTCTCTAAGTCAGTTTAAATAAGGTTATTTGTGTTTAATTTCATAAATCTACGAGAAAATTTTGCTTTACAACATCTTAATGGATTAATCATATAACTTGAATTAATATTTATTTATATATAATTATATTGATCGGTATCATGTGATCACAAAAATAATTACATCATACCAAATGCTACTATTTGAGGTGTTAATGTATTTATTAATTTGTATTAGCTTCCTTTTTGGGAAAATTGAATTAAGCAGGTTGATTATTACTCAATGCTCACTCTATAGCAAGAATACTAGCTATCCATCACCGCACATTTGAAAGAATCTAATCATATTTATATCAAGACTAAAAACCCTAATGATTGAACAAATCACTCAATTACCTTCTTTTTTTTTTTTTAAGTAAGAGTCCACTACAACTAATCAAATTTTGCTGTCTAGTCTAAACAAAGAAATCAAATTATTCTCATACGTTGTGAATTTCAAAGTTAGCTTTTTATTGGTGACTGATAACTCCAAGCTCTAATCACGGCAGCAAATTTCAGCTTAACACGGCAAAGGTCGAGATTCAGTCTGAATCCTCAGTTAGAAATCTTTTAGTGAAAAATAGAGATTAAGAGATACAGAGTCTGTACAACTTCATTTATATAAGTTGATCATTATAGCACAAATTTTCGTATATTGGGTATATATCACTCAATTATATACTTATTAATAATATAATGTCACAAAATAATTGTCTATAACTACTTAATAACATTATCGTTATACTTTTTTTTTCTTAAATACAACAACATTCATACCCTCATTTAATACATATATATTTATTCTAGTGATTGAGTGTATACACCCGATATTGATAAATAAATTATTCTCGATCATTAAATAGCCCTAATAATAAAAGAATTATGTTGAATGTAGGGGTGGCAAGCAGATAGAGTTAATTTTGGATTGAATTAAATTTTAAGTCAATTTGATATTCTCTTTTCAGAGTTGCTTTGAATTGAGACACTTTGAATTATGAAGAATTAAATTAAATTATTGAATCAAGATATTAAATTTTTTTATTAATTTTAAATTGATAGTATCACTTATAAATTTTAATTTAAAATAAATAAAGTGTTACTTTATTTTTGAAAAATATTTTAATAGTTTAAATCAAATAGAGTTAAGTTAAATTTTTTAGAACAAATTTAGTGAACACTAAATTAAGTCAAGTTTAGGCCTAAAATTTTTTAATTATTTTTAAATTTCCAATTTAATTTTTTCAAATATATTGAAGTCGAATAAAAATTACAATACTAACTAAATGTAAAAAGAAATTAAGGAAGACTGTAGGACTAGTTTGCTGATGAAACTCTATGGTTTGCCATCCTATTGTGATCACCCAGGGGAATTACTGTGATTGACAATGTTCATAGGATGATGATCCAAGGACCAACAACTGTACTGTGGTATATATATATATATATGCACGTTGTATGGAGATTCTTTGTAATCGGATGATCTTTCTTAGTTTAATTCCATGCCACTTTAAAGATTGTCTCTCATTAATATCTCCAAGTTCCTCATTCACAAGAATGCTTAAAATTTCACAAAAATTAATGGAGGGGTTCTTTTAGACATTAAGACATTATGTTTGTCTGCCTCAGCGGGTCTTATGTTATTTTCATTATACCCCACATGTTCCCCACCACACATTTTTCTTTCTTAATTTTTTTTCTTTTATTGTGAAACCTACAAAATAATTTGATAAATGTGTGATGCTATATATTGTGCTTCTACGCCATCATTAATGGAAATACAAACAATTAAGGCATAGTTTGGATCGAGAGATTTAACTGAGAGATTTCATAAAATTTATGAATTTAAATTAAATTCACCGTTTAATAAACTAAAAAATGTCTACATTCATAAATTTTATAGATTTTGTAAAATTTATTGTTTTTCAAAATCTTACATTTTGAATAAATGAGTAATAATGTTTATTTTCTAGCGATCCATGGATTTTATGTTAAATTGATGGATTTTAAATTCTTTTAATTCAAATAAGGCATAAAATTTATGAATTTTAAATCCTTTTAATCCGAATGAGGCCTGAATTTATTTGTCATTTTGCTAACTAGCTACTATACGAGTCTCCGTGATAGAAAAATAAAAACTATATTATACTGTATGTAGTCTTTCTAGGCCAGACTATGTTCTAAAGAGAATGATTCGGGATTTGAAGCACTAAATCACTCGGTTGTAAACAGACTATTCAATGAGAAAAAAAATTAAGAAGGGTATCTCCCCGTGTGATCAAAATTCTGAAAAGGCCAAGATGGCGGCTACACAGTCACCAAGGTTGCCATGATCGCCCCATTTTGAAACTGCCAAACATTGTCGCAGTCCCTGACAATTGAAGCTCTTTAGGAGCTTTGTTATAGTTGTCATCCAAACTTTTTTTTTTTTATTTTATGGAAACAAAGTAGAAAAGTATCTTTTTGGAACATATCAGAAGACGTCTAGAATTCAATTCGGGTAATTGTGTTGAGTTGGAAGGAAGAGCATATGGTTTGGGCTTGTGGTGGAATAACGGATGTGAGGTTGATATTCATTATAAATGTAGGCATTGCTTCTATGTGTAGTGTAGAATCAGTGGGCTACCTTGGTTCATAAAGACACAGATGCTAATAGAAGACAATCACTTTGGTAGGAAATTACTAAATTGATGACACATAATTAAAGTACTTGGGTTTTTATAGATGATTTTAATGCTATCAGCAGTAGCATAGACAAAGCCAACCAGTAAACTCCTTCTCTTGTAAGGTGTCTGATATTTATTCTCTTGTATCTCAATTCTCGAATTCGGTCATAATAGGCAATGCCTAAGATAGAAGAAGTATAACCCTTTATGTTTGAAAAGGGATAGTTCATTCTTCCCAGGAGGTATCATATGCACTATTTATTTTTAATAAGATGTCCATATAAAAACATTCATATAGACTTGGCATTTTTATATCTCACTTCTACAAGATTTCTAGTATCAATGTGGTTCGAATTGTGAATGATATAGGGATATTCATAGCTCCTGATAGGATCAATATGCAATGTCTAAATTTGTTAAGTGTCGCACATATAAATATATATATATATATATATATATATATATATATATATATATATATATATATATAAAACTCTATCAAGACAATATATCTCAATACACACAGCCAGAGAAAAAAATAAATATATATGATAGACAAACA
>CATIWR010318166.1:0-15824 GCA_949677035.1 Omphalea diandra | reverse complement strand
TCAATTTCTGAAATTAAGAATCTTGGCTCTTTTATTTTATATATATATATATATATATATATATATATATATATATATATATATATATATATATATATATATATATCATTATTATTATGAATATACTTGTAGTTTATTTGTTATGTATCTCCTAATTATTACCAATGTATCTAATTGATTTTCAGGTATATTTATATTAAAATACAAACAAATATATGTACAAAACATACAAATATGTTAATATTTATCTATATGTATATTGCAATTGAAATGAAATTTTAATGAATCTACAGCTCTATAATAATATATCTACAATTCAAAATAAAGGTACTACCCTTTAAAAATTGTCAAACAAAAATTCTATGATTTTCTAATGTAAAACAAAAGAAGATAACTATTCCATGATTTCGTAAACAAAAGGTCTCAAACAAAACTTCAATAAAAAATCACAGTTGAAAAAAAAATTATGAGAATAATAATTAGGTAGAATTGTAAGAAAATTGCAACTAAAAATAAAATTACAAGAATAAAAAAAATCACAGTTGAAACTCAAAGTTAAAAAGAAAATATTCACGATAAAAAAATCACAAACTACAAAACTTAAAAAAATCGTAGATTCCACTTAATTCCAACAATTTTGTTATTTCTAAATAAAAACCATACATGTGTGACTAAACAAAAGATAATCAAAACACAAAACTAAAATACGTACTAATATTAAGATTACAAAACATTTTGAATATGAATCTATGATATAAATTACATTAATTGTACTGTTGAAGAAGATTTTTTAGCTGAGTGGCTAAGAGATAATGTCCAAGATCAATCATTAACCTGTATTAACAGTTTGTCCCAATTTCTAGGGGTAAGCATTCAGTCGGTTCGGTTTTTTACCAAATTTTAATAAACCAAATTTTTGTATTTATAACCGAACCAAATTTTTTAAAAAACTGAATTAACTGAACCGATTAAACCAAAATTTATATCTTTATAAATTGAACAGAACTGATTTTATAAAAGTTTGGTTTAGTTCAATTAAATTACATGTATTTTAAATCTGGTTCGATTCAAATTGGTTTGATTTATTTATGACTTCTGTTAATTCGGTTTTTTCGGTTTTCTATCTAAAAAACCAAACCGAAAACTGATTTTTTTTAAAATTATAACTAAACAAACCAATTTAATTAAAAGATCAAACTAAACTGAATCAGCTTGGTTTGGTCGATTTTTTATGTTCGGTTTGGTTTTTACTCACCCCTACCAATTTCTATGGAGCAATTTCTATTTACAGATGGTTTGTATAAAAGAGTCGATCCTCATATGCCTGGTAGAGCTGAATCTGGTTCCCAGCTTCATCATGGGACCCTCAATTATGAGATGGTCAAAACATAAATATAATAAAATATATACTATCAATTAATGAAATATTGATTGTTATTTTTAAACATATATTAAGTATTTATCTTTAGTTGTCGAGCATGCTCATTGATACAGTCTCTCGATTCATCTGCAGTTGTACTCATATGTGTTATATTGAATACCTTACCTTGCCAAGGGTTGCACTTTCATCCAGCTCCTAAACAAAATTATAAATATAAATTTTGCAGAAGTTATTGGATTATAATGAAATTATAATATAATTTCCTTTACCATCCTTTTTCTATGCTTATCCATAGAGTTTGTCAGACTAGCACCAAGATCTCCCGTTTCACTCCAATGATTTTTGGATTGGCACTCTGATATAACCCACAAACCAAACACTTTGTTGCATAAAAAGTTTTTTGTGACAAGATTGTCTTTTTGCATAACCTTTTTATAAAAATTTATGTGTCTATAAACCAAACCGATTTTATAAAAATTTGGTTCGGTTCAATTTGTTTTAATTAAATTACATGTATTTTAAATTTGGTTCGATTCAAATTGATTTGATTTATTTATTACTTCTGTTAATTCAGTTTTTTCAGTTTTTTATCTAAAAAACCGAACTGAAAACTAAATTTTTTTAAATCAAAATTTATGTGTCTATAATTTATCTGCACTTTTTGCATAACGATTAAATCAAAATTTATGTGTCTATAAACCGAATCGATTTTATAAAAATTTGGTTCGGTTCGATTTGTTTTAATTAAATTACATATATTTTAAATTTGGTTCGATTCAAATTGATTTGATTTATTTATTACTTCTGTTAATTCAGTTTTTTCAGTTTTTTATCTAAAAAATCGAACTGAAAACTGAATTTTTTTAAAATTATAACTAAATAAACCGATTTTATTAAAAGATCAAACCGAACCGAACTAACTCGATTCGGTCGATTTTTTATGTTCGGTTCAGTTTTTACTCACCCCAACCAATTTCTATAGGAGCAATGGCGGTCCAAAAAAAGGGAAATGCGTATTAATACAAAGATCACAAAACATGTTGAACACAGGTCTATGATATAAACTACGGTAGTTGTACTGTCGCAGATGATCTCTTAGCTAGTGGCTAAGGGACAATGCCCCAAGATCGATCATGGCCCATATTAACAGTGCGTCCCAATTTCTATAGGAACAATCACGGTCCAAGAAAAAAAGTTATAATGTCAGGAACAAGATAGCAAGTCTTAGATTGGGCTTCTATAGTAAAGCCCTTTGATAGTGAGCTGAAGGGAAGTCCAATTTAAAGAAATTTCCAGCAATAATAGTCATCAGCTAGGATCCAAGAATGGGTGAACAGTTGGATCCAAATTAAATTAGTAATTTTCATCTTGAAGATAAAGAAAGGATAATTCGACTTTCTAAAAAGATGGAAGCCCGACATGAACAGAGAGACCTTATCCTTCGCCCCAGGCACAGAGGCACATGGCTTGACAGAGTCTTGCGTCAGACATTCATCATTCTTCTAATATTTGCAAACAATTTTTCTGATGCAGTGTCTGTTTCTCTGCTCATAATAATAAAAATCAGACAACAAGAAACTGAAGATATGGTACCGTCAAATGGATCGGGGACCAATGTGTGGCCCTGACCCTTTTCTTCTGTTTATCTTATTATTTATTGTTTATTATTGTACGCACATTTCTTTCTGCAATATTTTTGTGCTGTCTCTTGAAGTAGCTGCATCTTCATTGTCCCTGACTTGGACCATTGGAGTCTGATGTTCCATTATGAAATGGCTTATGCCTACAATTAACCAAAGATCTCAAATGGATTCCCTTTGCTTCATTATTATTGGTATTGACAAAGTGAAATACTTTACAATTAAAGACAAGCTTAACGCTACTTTATTAATTTCCTTTTCATTAATGAAGGAATGCCGTCTTATCCTTCTCACAATTTTCACCACTTTAAACCCTTTTTTATCTAGGTTTCAAATGTAGATGTCTCCTCCTTCAAGACCCCTTGCCTCATCGTTATTCGAAGGTCTTGATGCACGACCACAGAGACTTTTGAAATAATTGATGTGATGTGATGAGATGAGAAATTTCTTGAGGGACCAGCATAACACAATTGGATTTAATCTTACTAGTCTTTTTGAACACATGAAATTTATGTTTGAGCTCTACCTAAATTATTTTCAAAGAGAATTATATTTGTTTTTGAGTTGAATTCATTATCATATTTTCAAAAAAAAATTATTTTTATTCTTGACTTCGATTCATTATCGTAATATAAAAATTATTTATTAAAACATCACAAATTTTATAAGAGAAATGCACTAAGAAGAGTAGGCTGTAAAAATTCATTAAAAAGAAATTTGGTGTGGAAAAAATATCTTTACCATAAATAAAAAAAAAATGTTACATATTTCCTTTGGCTACAGTTTGTAGTATAATCTGCAATTGGCTGTTTCTTCCTACTTTAGGAGTTTAAAGCAAAACTAAATACTATTCAACTAATCTTTGTATATAACATTAATTAGAGATTCGATAATTTGATTGGGAGATTAGTGGATGGTTCCTACAGCTTGGATGGGTATTTCTTGTTATGGAACAACACAACCACCATGACCAAACAAATATATGCACCGTCCTCCTCCACCAAAATTGGCAATTATTGAGACAAGAAGTTGGTGAATATTGGCATCATTGTCTTAGCTGAAAAGGACCTTTCTACCTCCTACATCAGTGAAAAAAAGGCTTTCCAAATTAATTTTATGGTAAAATTACAATTTATATTATTATAATATAATTAATAATCTATTATTAAATTAGATAAACATATCTTTTTAGAATGATTAGTTTATCACTTAATTAAAAAAATAATTCCCACACATTATACGTGAAGACTATAATACTATTTATATTATTATACTATGATAACGTTATTAATAATTTACTATTAAATTATATAGAATTATTACTGATCATTGAATTAAATAAAAATTATTATTTACTATTAGATAAGTTTAACGTAGAATTTACTCATTATATTTATCTCTTAATGTTGACATTATTCAATTCCTCACTATAAAATTTTATTTATTTATTTTTCTTTTTCTGAATTTCTTTGTAATTTCTACCAACTGAAGATCCTCTGCCAGCCAAATAAGCATATGAGGACCCTTCCCTACTTTTATAATTTTCCTTTTATTCTTTATCAAAAAAGAACAAAAAGAAAATAATAGAAAAAAGAAAAATTTTCCATTTTTTCACACGGACCACCTAATTTATTTAAATAAAGATGGTAAAATGAAAATGAGTGGTAGCTTCAACACTCTAAACTTCACTTGGTTGATTGTGTAATTAAGGACTTTTCGTCCTTGATTTAACTCCCTCCGCCTCCTCCATTGTAGTATGATAATAATAATAATAAAAAAGTGGTAGTTTCAGCCATCAAGATCACAATCATGGCTGTTAACTAATTTAGAACACATTGGCATTAACCCAAGAATCAAATAGAATTAAAATTTGAGATTCAATTGAATATTTTTTTCCTATGTCACAAATAAGTCCTATCCCTTTCATAAACACACCTAAAAATCACTATATCTTTGAAAAAGAAAAGTAACTAAAAAATTAATTTAAACGCTTTGTGAATCTCTATGGCTCCAAATAAACAGGCAACACTGAACTTCTTGATCCTCTACTATGACCAAAAGAAAAGAAATTTCTTCTTGGTCTACCTCCACTGCTACAACCTTCAACAATAGGACTAACCTCACTTGCTTGCTGCCTGCTGCTCTGCTGAGCAATTTCTTGAATTGCTAAATACAGCTGTCGATCTGCTGACGAATCCATTGAAAAAGATCTCCTTATGGGCTGGATTGCAAACTGATCATCTTTGCCTCTAATATCAAGACACTCGTCACCCATGCTAGTTACCTTGTTAAGTTGTCTTGCTTTCATGTAATTAACAACTCTGTGCTCATTATTCCTCCTGGCTGGTGAAGGACTAATGGACCGTGCCGATAATTCTCCTGAATTCATCAACCTTTCCTGTGCTGAAAGTAAGGTTTGATCTGTGGAATTGTGGTTACCTAATTCAATAACAACATAATCTTCATCTCCACCAATGATACTTTCTGTATAAGGATTTGGATCTTGTGGTGAAGAGCTTGGTGCTATAATATGGTCAATGGGAAATCTTGTAGCATTGTTAGTAGTATTGCTTGAAATGCTGTTTCTGCATAATGGGCAGTTGGCATTGTTTTGAAGCCAAATATCGATACAATCTATATGAAAAACATGGCTGCAATTTGGTATAATCCTTAGCTTCTCATCTTCTTGAAACTCATTCAAGCAAACTGCACATTCAAAAAAACTTGATCTTTCTCCAAAATCTCTACCACTGCTGTTGTTGACGCCACCTTTCTTGAACTTCAATATTGGGATTGACCTTATTATTGACTCGTCTAGTCCACGTGTCCCGAATGCTGGAGAGTAACCCATTAAAGGGTCTTCATGGTTCCTGTTTCTTGATAGAGAAAATCGCCCTAAAATATCGATGCGGTGCCAGTTGAGGCAGCATTTGATGACAAAGATGTAGTAGCTGACTAGCAAGAAAGCTGTGGCTAAAATCCCTAATACGGCAATGGCTATAACGGGGAAACTTGTATCTGAAGAATGTGAATAAGGGCCAAAGATATTTGGGCTAGCAGAAGCAGGACTTGTGATTGGAGGAAGAGATTGTGATGTCAAGGCATTGTTTTTGCTTGCAAGATCCATGTAGTGCAAGAGAAGGGATATGATCAACAGAAATTTCAAGGAAATGGGGGTGTTTTAGATCTTGAATTAATGCACAAGAACGTACAAATTAATGCAAGAAACAGAGGAGGCCAAAGAAAGAATTGAAAAGGGGACAAGTGGAGAGTCAAGAAAGCTGTGAGAACGTGGAGAAGGGAGAGAATCCAGGTGGTGTGAATGAGGGAAATGTTAAATGGGGACATCAAATTCGATGAAATGTTGTGCATTGATTTGAAATAAATTATTCTTGGTTTAAATTAATGAGAGAAATTCTGAGCTAATAGTACGTAGTTGGTGATTCGTTCGTTGGTTTTGGGTAGCCACAGTGTAGTGTGGGCTAATATAAAATTGGAGACGGAGTTTGATAGAATGGGACTGCTATCCAGCATGGATGATATAGACAGGAGACCAGGACTCAGGAGCCAACCAACCATTAGGCGCATTGTTTTGTTGTGATGAGACTCATAATCTTTGGTTGATTTTGAAGTCTTAAATAACAACTTGGTTAAGCAGTAATCCGTTAATTTTGAAATATTGAGAGTTTGAGTTCTATTTTCTGTTAATTTTTCCATGGACTAAGAATATAAAGGTGACAAGGAAATGATAATAGTAATTCCACCAAAAAATTGACAATGGTAAGGTTGTTGGAGATTATTAGTTCCATTTCTCTTCCTAACCTAATTCTCATAATGGTACTGTGATTAGTTAACGAATGGTATGGGTTTTTTTTTTATAGATGGTAATGATTCAAAAGGCTAGACTTTTCTCAGTCATCATCAATTACAAAGCAAAAGATCTTAGTGGCCACATGCGAGCCACCATCAATATATCATAATTGGCCTTTCAGTAATAAGTATAAAACTCTACCAGATGAATTGAAAATTAGTTTGATATTGACTTTCTTCCAATTTCTAAGAATTTTACCTTACATCATAAATACATTATCTATCCATTAATATATTTAGTCAATTTTTATCTAGTAAATTCAATTTTAATTTTAAACCCATCAAACTAATTAATTTATTTAAATTTTAAAAATAACGACTTGCAAATTGCAATAAATGCAAATATAGATAAACAACACTTGCATTTATTTTCTATACTGTAAATTTTTTTTAAAAAAATATTAATTAGCTTAATACCCACTTGCGTTCACACCTTCTTAATTATAATATGGCACTGGCTTGCACCTCCCTCCACTCTAATTTGAAATCAAACTTTAGAAGGGAATCAATTCATCATAAAATGAACACCATAAAGGAGCTTGCCAATGAAATTTTGATATGTGGGTCCAAACTCAGAAAAGGATTATTGGCCTTTTGTCAAGAAAGGAGAAGATATAACCCTAACCCACGAGAAAGTCAAAATCCGTAAAAAGTAGAAGAAAAGAATAGAGAACCGACATCTTCCATGCTTGCGTGTTGACAACTTAGAACAAAGACAGAATTCAGATAGAAAAATCAACACAGTCAAAGATTTGCTGCCTCTGCCAATCAGAAGAAACTTCGCCTTCTTTTTCTACGCACCACAACTTTTCCTTCACATCACGATGACTTTTCAACGTTCTTTCTTTTATTAAAACCATTTGATAAAAGTTTACCTTGCGAATAAGTTGCCATGTAACCATTGTACGCCTAAATTTATGGCACCATGTGGCTTTTTTTTTTTTAATAATTTTGAGTTTAAACTTAATAATATATATACATATTTTTTTATAAATTTATAATATAATACAAATAAATATATTTGAATTAGTTAAAAATATATATTAAGAATTCATTTCTTTTATGAAAAATAATATTTTTATTTTTATATAACATATTTTTTAGTATTTAAAAGATACTATAAAATATTAACATTCTTTTAATTTATAAAATTATCATAAAATTTAAATAATAAATATTTTATATTTATATTATTTATTATTTAATATAAAAATATATTATAAATAAAACTTTTATGCATTCTATTTATACTTATATCCGACGCTCACTATTAGTTGACAATAATAAATGATGGGCATTGATAATTAAAAATAATAAGTAATAATAAATAGACATAGTTACGTAATTTATTTTTATTTAAATGAATTTATCAAAATTTGAAAAATAAATATTTTTTTTGAAAAAATGACTTAATTTTTTATAAAAAAATATTTTTCTTTAATTAATTTTTTTAAAAAATGCACTAAACAAATCAAAATGAAAATGCAAACCAAATAAATGGAGCTTGAAAGAAAATTTAAAAATCTTTTTCTACATAATGGAAAAAGGGCAACTCGCAGTGGATGTGACTTCTTGCTCAAAATATTCCACTTTTTTTTGGAGTGTAACCATAACGTCTTGGTTGGTTGGCTTGCCGCTTGAAAGTTATGAGACAATCCCTTATTTTCTTTTGGTGCGTTTGGTACATGTTTCATTTTGTTTAACAAACACCAAGTAGTAAATTTTACTGTGATGCTTATATTATTTTATAAAATTTTAAATTATGTATATAATTTATTAATTATTCTTAATAATCTTTATCATTATTTTGAACAAGTTTATCAAAATAAAAAAATTATAAGTAATTATAAATGAGGAGATAACTCTTATTCCTTCAATTTCAAAAGGAAGCAAAATAAGAGTTAAAGGAATAATTAATCTTTTTTATCACTATTTATTTAACCTCGTTAAATATCTAAATAATGATAAAAAAAATTATCCCTTCTGATTTTCATTTTTTATTTATTCTTATTGAAACTAAGCTTAAAGAAAGCATTTAATATACTTTTTTCTTCTTAATTTTAACAAAAATGAAGCTCTTGGTTTCCAAAACAAAAACAAAAATGAAGCCCCTTTTGCCCTGTCTATAATTTCCACAATGATAGAATGTGTCATAAGTCTGTATATCAACAGTGTTTAAGTCATAACCACATTCCTTGCTTCCTGAACAAGATCCACACTACCCCCTCTAACTTGGTCTGCAAGTCGGTTTACCTTGCTGGTATACAACCAGGGAAATGGAGTCTTTGTCCTGCCCAGAAATCAATATACTATATCTTTAAAATACTAAATAATTGCATACTCTCACCACTTACGTATAGGTTTACATGTTACTTAATTCATTTGCTACAATAATCTTATCGTCTCTAAATTGATGTCAGTCTCTCTTTTTTGTTATATATAAAAACCAAAAAAAAAAAAAAAAAAAACCCTAATGATAGAATTGTTCTGCATGCCTATAGATTTGCCTTAAAATCTATATGTCAATCTAAGAATATGAATGGATTGCTCCGTGTTATTACCCTAATCAAGCATTTCTAACCAACATAATTGCAGAAGTGAATCGAAGATGTATGATGATCAAGAAAATGAAAACTCTGATGCATCTGTGTATTGAAATAATAATAATAATAAATAGTGCTTAAAATAAATAAAATAATATCTGACACATATATGTCAGGAGGCAACAGCTGTGGCGAGTTGGAGTTCCCCATAGGAGAAAATGTGGAAAATAAAAGTTCTATTAAGGAAATTAAAGAAGGGGAAAAATTGTTTTTTCCAAGTAGGTTCTACTTGGTTGGCACTTCTTCTTCAGCATCTTGTTTTATTTGTTTTTAAATAATGAGGGTTTTCTAGAAGGAAATTTCTTCCACAATAATGTGATTCTTTCAAAAAAAAAATCCATGTTTTGATTATCTGAACATGTTATATTTATTTTTGTTTAAACCATATTTATTTTTGTTCACTTACATGCATTTTTTGATAACTTTTCACATTGGAATTAGTTTTTAAAATAAATTTTACGATATCACTATGATATATTATCATTGTATAAAATTATAAATTATTATAGAATTTTATTAATTATTTATAATAATTTAATTAAAATAATAAATAATTTAAAATAATATATAATTATACAATATTACTAAAATTATTTTTCAGTTTATGAAAATTATATTAATTATAATATAATAATGCAATATCATACAAAATATATAGTGTTCGACTAATGTTCACACTCATTTATGATATAAATCACAAGTTGTTTTCTTCCTGATAAAGAGAGGGGGGAGGACTTTATACAGAAATACTTCTTTTAAAAGAATCAAAGACAAATAGATGTTGATCATCTTTTTTTCTCAAAAAAACAAATTTATATCTGACTCATTAATATAAAAAAATTTAATTTTTTGTAAAAATAAATTTTAGCTATTTAATGTGCATACAAAAAAGGTAATAACTATTTATTATTATATTATTTTAAAAAATTTATGATGATATACGTTTTCACTTTGAATTATGAATTAATAATATTTTATATTAAAATTTTATAATAAATTATTTATCTAAATAAATTATATTTCAATTACGTAGAATAAATATATTAAATTCAATTTTGTTAAATTTTATTTAAACAAAATTTTATAGAATTTTTAAGTATTTTCTCCTTTTTGGGGTCTAACCAAACTTTTTAGACAAGTTCAGGGATCAAAATGATCTTTTATCTATTTTTAATAATAAAATATTGGTTTGAAGATAGATTTGAAAATAAATTAAAGCTTAAGCATTTTTTGGTTAAAAAACAAAATATGAGATAGATTTGAAAATTACTTTAAAGTTTAGGACTTTTTTGGTAATTAAACCATTCTACAAATTCCTATTAGAAGTTAGCATTCAATGAGTTAAATTTATTTATTTCAGTTTTAACTCAAATTTTATCATTATTAAATTAAAATTAAACTGAATTTTTAAAAGTCAAATAAACTAAATTAAATAAATTAAAATTGTATATTCAAAAGTAAATCAAACTAAATTCATAAAAATTTTAGTTTGATTTGATTCAATTTGATCAAAATTTCATATATTTTAAATTAATTTATTTAAATTTCTATAATTTTAATTTACTCTTTAGTAAATTTGATTTGCTTGATTGTTATATAGTAAATCAAACCGAAAATTGAAAAGTTTTTGTAATCAAAACTAAACCAAAATAAATTAAAGCAAAGAAAAAATTGAATCAAATTGATGGTACAATATTTGATTCGGTTCCCATAGATTTATAATCACCTTCAACTGTTGCCCATTTACCTCATTATTATACTATAAAAAAATAAATTTTAGGGATCATAAAATATGGTCTCTAAGTGATTGCTAATTAAATTTAGCGATCACATTTTGTGATCACTAAAATTTTAATTGTTAAGTGTTTAGCGTAAATTAACAATTACATAATGTGATCTCTATCTTGAGACCACATTATGTGGTCCCTTAATAATCTCTCTAATCACTAAATGTTGACTATGTGAGATTGCATGGAATCATAGTAGTCATTATTTAGAGACTATATTATGTGATGTTTATCTTGTAGTCTTTATTTAAAGATAATAAAATGTGATATTTATTTTGTGGACTAGATTTGGAGGCCACAATTTGTGGACGGTATTCAAAAATTACATATTGTGGTCTCTAGTTTATGGTCACAAATTAAAGACCACATAATATGGTATTTATTTAGAAACCATAAGTTAAGTGATATTTGTTTAGCTATTATATTAAAAACCACTTACTCTATGATAGTTAAACAAGTAAAAATTTATAATATTATTATTGTATTTATGATTCATTTATTATTATTATTATTATTATTATTATTATTATTATTATTATTATATGAAGCCTAAATGAATTAAGAATTGTAAATATCGAAACGTAATTATAATTAAATGAAATATAATAATATAAAATACTAATATTATAAATTCACAGTCCTAAAAAATAATAAAATATTAATGGATACATATAAGAAATAGAATAAGTTGGATGTCTTATTCTTCCTATCTTGTACATGTATCTGTTATTTGAGAAAGCCTCAGTTGCTTGTATAAAAGAGTCAATCCTCATATACCTGGGAGAGCTGAATCTAGTTCCCAGCTTCATCATGGGACCCTCAATTATGAGATGGTCAAAACATAAATATAATAAAATATATACTATCAATTAATGAAAGATTGATTGTTATTTTTAAACATATATTAAGTATTTATCTTTAGTTGTCGAGCATACTCATTGATACAGTCCATCGATTCATCTACAGTTGTACTCATATGTGTTACATTGAACACCTTACCTTGCCAAGGGTTGCACTTTCATCCAGCTCCTAAACAAAATTATAAATATAAATTTTGTAAAAGTTATTGGATTATAATGAAATTATAATATAATTTCCTTTACCATCTTTTTTCTATGCTTATCCATAGAGTTGGAGGTACAAGTGTCATGTTAAACTAGAACTAAGATCTCCCGTTTCACTCCAATGATTTCTGGATTGGCACTCTGATATAACCCACAAACCAAACACTTTATTGTATAAAAAGTTTTTTGTGACAAGACTGTCTTTTTGCATAACCTTTTTGATTGGTTGAACAAATGCATCAAAAGCACACTCTGACTAATGGTGTTCAATCTTGAGATTTGACATTCTAGAGATAAGCAATTTTTGTGAAGGAATCTCATACTTGGGCCATAGTGGATTATTTGTAGCATTTAACATGTCATAGAATTTATGAGTCTTGACATTAGAAATCTCTTCATTATCAATATTTAGACTGAATGAAGGACCAATAGCATTTGTCACTTCATTATCAATATTTGGACTGAATGAAGGACCAATAGCATCTATCACCATTGTCTGATAATTGTTGTCAATTGTAACTGCGAGTTCTTCAAATCCATGTACAATATGACTTTCAACCTTTGTTGCATTTGTTTTCTCGTGCTTTTTCCATACATAATATTTGGATATGAAGTCATATCATAGCAAATGATGCTCCATCGTCTCCACATTTAGAAGTTAACAATTCTAACTCTTATTATGTAGACATAGTTACTTTATTTTTTGCCTATCCATCCGTTTTAGATAAGAATATGCAAACTCAATTAACTTTTCATTGTCATCCACAAATTCTGAATTTAGAAGGTCATTTTCTAGCTTAAAATACATCTAGAAACTGTTAAGAAAAAAATTTTTCTTTTTTTTTTTGAAAACTTAATATTTACATGCACTTTAATCTGATGGGAATTCTAATATAAAACATTAGGAGAACAGATATACTTGGCAATTTCTTTTATTATTATCAATGGATAAAAAAATCATATTATTTAGTCTAATTTTGAAGAAATCTTAGATCTTGTTTATTTTGAAAGAAGATAGAACGTGTTTTGTATAAATACAATGTCAAGTGTGCCTGATAGAAAAGAAATGAAATATCAAAATGAACTTACACTTCAATTTAACCATTTAACTTCCTTAAATAGAGAAATTAATTTTTTAAAGTGAGTGTCAATAAATACAACTTTCTTGAAAAAGTTAAAAGAGATTACTTAAAATATTTTATAATTTTTTTAAAATAAATTCGTTTAATATGATAAACAAATATTTATATTAATAAAAATAATTTTATAATATATATTTTTTTGAAAGTCATAATAAATCAAATATGTCATTGATATACTTATTAAGAAAAATATGCGAATAAAAAATATAAAAATTTTATTTTTCAAAAAATAGCTTCCTAAAAGGGGTGAAGCTCTTGCCATTCTTTATGGCTTACAACTTGCCGTAGATTGCTGCTTCCGAAAGATTGTAGTCGAATCAGATGCTCTGAATACTATAAACCTCCTGCACGCTCACGACCTGGGTTCTTCGTCAGTTCACTTAATCATTGAAGACATTTTAGTCTTGTGTTTGTCCTTTCAATCTGTGTCGTTCTGTTATGCCAATCGGTTGTGTAATAAGCCTACACACACTATAGCTCAGTGGGCTCTAGGCATAGAGAGTGAATCTGTCTTCCTTGAGAATGTTCTTCCTCAGTTTTCAGCTTTGTATTTTGAGCGATGCTACTGCTTTTCCTCCGTAATGCAAGCAAGTCTTATTATAAAAAAAAAAAAAAAAGTCCCATAAAATTCCTATTTCTTAAAAAGGTGACTAATATCTTTCACTTGAATGTGTCACTTACATAAATAGTGTTGATATTATTCAGTCTGTGCTTTGTATGTTAGTGAATAAGGATCAAGTCATCACAGTGAGAAAATTCCTTATTCAATTCCAAAAGGCATCAGGGAAAATGTTCAATTCTGCTATATCAGGCCTGGTTTTTGGTAAATCTATTTCACAGGATACGAAAGCCTTCATTCCAAATCATTTGGGAATGCAACAGATGCAAATAGGCAACAAATACTTGGGTATTCCAGCCTTACGGGGATCCAGTAGACGGGCAACCTTTGCCTATCTCATAGATAAAATGGAGAAAAAGATGGGAACTTGGAGTCACAAATTTCTCTCCGCAAGAGGAGATGTAATGATAAGGTCTGTACTCAATGCCCTTCCCTCTTATACTATGTCTTGCTTCCTTATTCCCAAATTTATTTGCTATGAACTCAACGCTAAATTCTGGAGAGAGCAAAATTGAGAAGCCCGGAAATTATTTATAGATAGTTGGGGTACCTTAACTACACTGAAAAAATTAGGAGGCCTCGGTTATAGAAGCTTACATGGATTTAACCTCGCGATGTTAGCTAAACAAGCATGGAAAATCATCTCTCAGCCTGAGTCTATATGGGTCAAATTTCTCAAAACTCTCTATTTTCCGTACCAATCATTTTGGGAATCTACTGCAGGTTCTAGACCCTCATGCGGTTGGAAAAGCATGTTGGCAGCAAGGGAAGTCCTCCAAATGGGTTGTATAACAAATAATGGGCAATTCACGCTCATATGGGATGATCCGTGGATCCCTAACACCCCCAAGTTTAAGCTTCAATCAAACAAAACCCCCAAGTTACAGATTTACTAGCCCATGGTAGTTGGATTTGCCACCCCATTGAAAATATGATAAACCCAGGAGGGGCAACCTGAATATCGATGATAAATGGATCTAGAAACCAAATAAATATGGGCTATTCTCTATGAAGTCAGCTTACTATCTGATAAGGGAGAGAGCCATTAATCTTAAAGCATCTTAATTTTCTTCTCTACCTATCATAGCTCATTCTGGTCTTTTACATGGAGTATTAGCTTTCCCCCAAAAATAAAAATCTTTATTGGAAACTTACAAAAAATCGTCTCCCAGTCGGGCAAATTCTCAAAACTAAAGGACCCAAAATTCCAGGAAATTGCCCTTGGTGTTTGGAGAAGGAAGAAACAATGGAACATTTATTCCTACTATGCCCAGTTGCTCAGAGAATTTGGTTTGCATCTAATTTGCTCTATATACATAATGTGCCACTTACACTCTGTTTGGATGGGGGGTTTGGATTGGTTTGGAAGGGTTATTAATGGAATGGAATGGATTGGTTTGGTTTGGAAATGAAGTGTTAAATTATATTTATGTTTGGGATGGTAGGAATGGAATGGATTGATTTGAAAGTAATATTGTTTGTTTGCACTGGATTGGAATGGAAGGTTAACTTAAAAAATGACAAAAATACCTTTATACATATAAATATAGTTTTCTTTTATTTTTTCATTTATCAAATATTTAATATTAAAATAGGAATTTATTATTATTATTCAAAAATTATATTTTATTTTTATTAACATAAAAATGTGAACAATTAATTTTTTATAACTTTTTCTAAAAAATTAAATATAAATAGTTTGAATAGTTAAAATTTTT
>CATIWR010318108.1:0-20661 GCA_949677035.1 Omphalea diandra | reverse complement strand
TATATATATATATATATATAATTTATAATTATCTAATAATTTTAGTTATAAAATGCCTAACATTAATTGTTTGATTGATTAGTAAGAATTGTTTCATTTAAATTTAATAAATTTTCTCTAAAAATTGTGTCTTATAAAATATGAATCAATAGATAATTTTTTGTTACAACTATCTTCATATATAATCAATATATATTATTAATTTCAGTTTTAAACTTAAATTTAAACCATTGCTTGCTATTTGTGAAGCAATTGTATATAATATAGTCATGTGTCATTATTTTACATTATATTATAAAAGTTAAGATATCAAAAAAAATATTTCTAAATAGAAAATTAGAAAACTCAATTGCAATAATAAAGAAAATTAACGAATAGCTACAAATTGAAGAAATATAAAAAAAATAAAAATTTTAAACAAGAAGTCAAGATCATATAAAAAATATTTTGAAGAAAAAATTAAAAAAATTTGAAAAATAAAATGTTAAATGATTTCTAAATAAAAAATTAAAAAAATTTGAAAACTTTTAAAAAATCTAAATAGAAAGTCAAGGTATTCTGAACAAAAAATTAAAAATTCTAAAAAATGAAAATTCTGAAATACTTCTACATAAAAATTAAAAAAAACTTAAAAACTAAAATTTTAAATAGGAAGGAAAAATTTAAATTAATTCTATTAATTGTTTAAAATTCTATTTATATTAATGTAAATGGCAGTATGATAAATTACAAGATAATGGTTGGTTCAAGTTTAATAAATTTTCTGTCAAAATTATTTCCACAAGATTAAATATATGAACCAATAAATAACTTTAATGCTTAATATATAGTTTGCAATTAGTGTTAATTTTATTTTTGAGTATAAAATACTTAATATTATTTATTTGATTGATTATCATAAATTATTTTGTTCAAATTTGATAATTTTTTTTGAAAAGTGCATTGTATAAAATTGAATGTATAAATCAATAGTTAATTTTAATATTACAACTAACCATATACGTAATTATAAGTTTGAGAAATTAATTTTATTATTTTACTTACCCAACAATAATTTTTTATAAAATAATAATTAAAATTTAATTATTATTTATATATTATTTTGAATTAATTATTTAATTAAAATAAATATTAAATTTATTATTATAATCATACCACACAATGCGTAGTTTATGACTAATATATATTATTAATTCTTCTCACAAAATTAATTTCAAACAATTGCTTGTCATTTCTCAAATAATTATGTATAACATTAGTCACGTCTCATTGTTTCATATTATGTTTTAAAAAATCATTATATTAAGAAAATTTTTTAAATAGGTAATTAAAAAAATTAATTATCATATAAAAAAACTTTCTAAATAAGAAATTGAAAAAACTTAAATAGTAAAAAATTATAAACAAAAATTTAAGAACATATAAAAAATTTAAAAAGTAAAAATTTTTAAATAACTTCCAAACAAAAATTTAGAAAAATCTAAAAAGTAAAAAAATTTTGATTAAAAAGTCAGGATTTTTTAAATTAATTTTATCGATTGTTCAAAATTCTAAGTATGTAAGAATTAACAACTATGTAATATATTTTTATGAATTATTGCTTTAAAATTTAATAAATTTTTTCTTAAAATTATAACATATAAAATTGAAAATATGAATTAATAAATAATTATTTATTATAATTATCTCACATATGTATATATAATATATAATTATCTATTAATTCTATTTTAAATTATAAAATATTTAATATTATTTATTTCATTAATTGTCAAAAATTACTTTATTCAAATTTAATAAATTTTTCTTGAAATTTTGTCATAAAAATTAAAGGTATAAATCAATAAATAATTGTTTATTTAGAATTAACTTCATACATAATAATAAATTTTAAAATTTTTATCTTATTAACTCGATAATAATTTTTATAAAATAATAATTAATCATTCAATTAATTAAAATAAATATTAAATTTATTTAAATTTATTATTATAAACATACTATGCAACACGTAGCTTTTCACATTGTGCAATATGATCATAATAATAAAATTTAAATAATTTTAATATTTATTTTTATTAAATAATTAACTAATTAATTGAATGATTAAAAATTAATATATGCTAATAATTAAAATTTGATTATTATTTTATATAAAATTATTATTAAGTGAATAAAATAATCAAATTTTACAAAATTTATAATTATCTACGTAGTAATGATATGTGGTTATATTATATACTCATTTTTAACAAATGATAAGTGATAATTTATAACTAATGTGGGTATATTTTATCCACATATTTAATAAATGATAAGAGATAATTTAAAACTAACTCTAAAATTGAAATTAATAATATATATTGATTACAAAATTAAATTAAATTAACTTCTGTCTGATAAATAATAAATTTTGCTTCCTAGTTTTGCTTTAGTTCATATTTAAGTTAAATTTGAGAACTTAAATTTTGCTTTTTGTAAAAAATTAAACTTTTGATTTTTATTTTATTTTTGATATTTATGATAGTAGTATCCATTGATTATGTTCCCGAGTTTATGAAGATTTTGGTCCATAATTAAATAAAATTTGAGAACATGAATTTTGCTCGTGTAAAAAATGAAACTTTGATTTTTATTTTTCCTTTTGATACTTACGGCAAAGATATTCCTAATTTAGTCCATAAGCAATTCAAATTTGATAGTAACAAATTAATTTATTAAGTCCCTTATTCCTACATCAACTTGTTATTGTCCCAATATCAAACTAAAATTTTAGATATTTTTAAAATGAAAATTTGATATTGTTCTAAATTTTTTGTTAGATTCATCTGATTCTATTCAAATTTTGAAAGAATTGATTCAGTTCTTTGGTTTTACAATAGTTAGGTTCAATTCAATATAGTTTAAATATTTGGTTATTTAATTTTTAATCTTTAATTTCTTATATCATTAAAATTAAACTTTTAATCTTTAATCTTTAAAGATCAAACTAAAATAAAATATACATTTCTCACTTTTAATCATTCAATAACTAAATTAAATAAATAATAATTTAATAAAAAATACGTAATAATAAATATTACATTGAAAATTATTATTAATATTTACTACTATTTTACTAATAATAACAAATAAATCATTTATTATTAACTATAATGAGTAATCATTATTAGTAATACATATTTTAATATTTAAATTTCTCACTTTTAATCATTTGAAGTAATTTCATAATAAAAATTAACGAATAGTTTATTTATTAATTATTATATTGAAAAGAATTGATAATATTTATTACTAATTTACAGCAAAAAACTAAATCGTAGTAATTATTAATAATATATACTAATTGAATGAGTTAATTAAGTAAAATTAATAATTAAAATATTTATTTAATTATTATATATCTATATACGCAACATTAGTGACCTTTTCACATTAATCCCTAAGAATGTTAAATTAGATTGAAAATTAAAACCGACTAAAAAAAAAAGGAAGGTGCCGTAACAAAAATAATAATAACTAGCAAACCATATTGTAAAGTAGGCTTCCAAATATTATAATAATAAAGATTCAAATACCACAAGCCCACTTTAGTAAATTAGTACTCAAACCAACCATCCAGCCACAGTTTTTTTTTTTTTTTTTTTTTGGCTAGAAATCTTTTAGCTAATTAGCCAACTTTGATACAAATAGTATTTTCTTTATTCTGATTGCTGGTTGACTTAAAAGAAAAAAATAATAAATATTTGGTGGGTGGAAGGACTCTGAGCTTACAACTTCTATGACTTTGGTGTTGAAAATAATTAAAAAAGAAAATTGAGAAACCACCAGCGAAACAAGGGACAAAAATCCTATGGAACTGAAATCTGGAAATGGTTTTGGCATAGCCTCTTGTATGCAGTTTTTTTAAAGTCTAATTCCCAATTTGTATCAATTTACCAAATATTATCAATTAAATTAAATCTCCCTTTTAACTTAAAGGGTATAAATACATATCCAAACTCTTGTATTCCACACCAAAAATTCAAGACTATTAGCTGAAAAAAATAATCTTTCTAATTATACATATAATTCTCATCATCAAGCAAAAATGACAAGCACTGCCGGAAAAGTCATTCGTTGCAAAGGTATAATAACTATTTTTATCATTAATTCATTCAGCTTATAGCTTAGAAATCTGAGTGTTATATTATGTTAGTAGCGGCATTTGCTATTTTCTTTCCCTTGATGTATACAATATGTATAACTAGTGCACATGTTTTGTATTTGTACATATAGCTGCTGTGGCATGGGAGGCAGGGAAGCCACTGGTGATAGAAGAAGTGGAGGTGGCACCGCCACAGGCCAATGAAGTTCGCTTGAAGATCCTCTTCACTTCTTTATGCCATACTGACGTTTACTTCTGGGAAGCAAAGGTAACTTATTTGCATTATTACTACAGACTAACGTAGAATGTTACAATTTCAGATGAACTTATTTCTACATTGGTTTTGAACCCTGCAGGGACAGAATCCATTGTTTCCTAGAATTTATGGTCATGAAGCAGGAGGGTGAGTAAATTTCTACTTAGATTAGTCATCTCCGATGCCTAGAAACAAAAAGGGGGTTTTCTTGATTATGTATAATTCAATCATATATTAATATAGTTTCGCTGTTTATTATCTTTTTTTTTTCTTGCTAATTAGGATTGTGGAGAGTGTTGGCGAGGGTGTGACTGATCTGAAACCAGGTGATCATGTCCTCCCTGTGTTCACTGGGGAATGCAAGGAATGTTCTCACTGTAAATCTGAAGAGAGCAACATGTGCAGTCTGCTAAGGATAAATACTGATAGGGGAGTGATGCTTAATGATGGAAAATCAAGATTCTCTATTAACGGCAAGCCCATTTACCATTTTCTTGGGACATCCACATTTAGTGAGTTCACTGTGATTCATGTTGGCTGTGTTGCAAAGATCAATCCCCTGGCTCCTCTGGATAAAGTCTGCGTCCTAAGTTGTGGAATCTCCACAGGTACAGATGGAAATTATTAAAAGAAACACTGATGCCAAAACCATTCTGTGTTTCAATCAAATTCTAACGTTTGGGATTCGTTTTGTTAGGTCTTGGTGCTACTTTGAACGTTGCTAAGCCTCCAAAGGGTTCAACTGTAGCTATCTTTGGATTGGGTGCCGTAGGCCTAGCTGTGAGCATCTCATCTTGAAATTGTTCTAGCATTTATTTTTCTCATATTGAGATTTGATATGTTAATGAATATGGGGACTTGCACGTGATTAGGCTGCTGAAGGGGCTAGGATTGCTGGTGCTTCAAGAATCATTGGTGTTGATTTAATTTCAGACAGATTTGAAGAAGGTAAAGCCTTCCCCTTTCCTTCAAGAAAACTGTAAATATGCTAGAAATGTTAATAATCCATCTCACTGCCTTTGCTATCTTCTGAGTTATTTTTTTTCTTGTCTTCTTACAGCAAAGAAGTTTGGAGTGACTGAATTTGTGAACCCAAAACATCACAACAAACCTGTTCAGGAGGTCTGTGCCAGAACTACAATTTATTTACATTAAGATCTGGTCCTTTTATTGGAGATAATGATTATTGGCTGCATTGTTTTAGGTGATTGCTGAGATGACCGATGGAGGAGTGGACAGAAGTGTTGAGTGTACAGGAAACATCAATGCGATGATTTCTGCATTTGAATGTGTACACGACGTATGTTTCTTGATTCCTACTTATCATTTCAGGGTCCAATTAAATTCTTTCAAATTACACTCAAAACTGATATGTCCAGGGTTGGGGGGTTGCTGTTCTGGTTGGAGTGCCACACAAAGAGGCAGTTTTCAAGACTCACCCCATGAATGTTTTGAATGAAAGGACTCTCAAAGGTACCTTCTTTGGGAACTACAGGCCTCGCACTGATCTTCCTTCGGTGGTCGAAAAATACATGAACAAGGTAATTAAGCTATCTGACACAGAAGATTTTTAATTTCTTGAACAATTGGTTTTGTCCAAATAAAACAATGTCTTGTATATGTTGTACAGGAGCTTGAAGTTGAAAAGTTCATCACCCATTCTGTCCCCTTTTCAGAGATCAATAAGGCTTTCGAGCTCATGCTTAAAGGGGAAAGTCTTCGCTGCATCATCCGAATGGAGGAGTAGAAATTCTTTGAACAACCATCATTCCCCTACATGAAACAAGAAATGAAATCTTTGTGATGATGCATTTTTGTCAAATTTCCCATTTTATGAAATAATGGTCTATTGGCCTCGCCCACAAACGTCTATGTTTTCGATCCAACTCTCAAAATTTTGTCTATGTTTTCGATCCAACTCTCAAAATTTTCAGTCATGTCATAAAATCAGGGTCCACTTAAAAAATTTCAAGTCATTTAACATGAAAATAATCGCTTTAATGACACATGCCATTAAAGCTTTAAATGGGTCGACATGTGCCCAATTGTAAGATTATGAAGGCCAATCTTAAATTAAAACCAAAATGGAGACTCACCATTATTCAATCAATTCGCTATTTCTTATAATTAAATTTAAAAATTAATTAAAAATGAAAAAAATTACTATTTAATAAATAATAATCACAGAAACGGTTAAATGAATATATAGTTTGGCTCATCATATTCGACGCTGGCGTAGCCAACAATTTGAGTTAACTGATGCTTATATCAAGATATTTATATTTATTAGTATAATATTTAGTTGATTCATGTTTATTAATTAATCACCTCTTAATTCAGATATTTATATTTATTAGTATTAATTATTTTAGTGATAATTTGATTTAAATCTTAGATTCTTAGAAGAAAATTAATTAACAATCCATTCAACTTCTTAAAAAAAATAATAAAAATCCTTCAATAGATTTAAAATTTTCAATTAATCAATTTTACTATAATAATTCATGACTTTTTTAGTGCAGGAATATAAATATAATGAATCTAAATATTATTTTTACATAAAAATACATAACAAATTCATTGCAATTATACAAGATTTATATTTTCATTAAAAATAATCTTATCATTAGTTATCATTGTACATGGATCATAAAAAAGCACTCCCTCTGTCTCATTGTTTAGAGTTTTAAATGGATTAAGAAAGGGTTTTATAAATATAAATATGAGTGGTTAAGATTATATTACCCCTATATTGATAAACTCAAAATTAATTATTTAATTATTGCAATGGCACATTCTTTTACTCCCTCCACCTCAAATTGATAGCCTTGTTTTTCTTTTTTTTTTTTTTTGGTCTCAATATTTAGGTTGGTTTCCTTTTTTAGAAAGTGTTGAATTACTTATTTTCTTATTTTACTCTTATTTAATTTCATGGTTATCAACACTTATACACAATAACCATTTAATATACTTGTTGAAAGTTGAAACAAAGATTTAAATTTTAAATTTTGATGTATATGGTTTGATAATTCCATTTATTAGCAACATCAATTGTCTTTAGTTTTACATTAAAGAACAACAAATTCTAAGATTATTTAATAAGAGTACTATTCATCTCTATCTAGTGTTTTAATATTAATGAAAGGGTATAATAGAAAAAGTAAAGTAAAACTACCCATTTTAACTAAATCACCTAATATTTCTTAATTTGTGTATAAAAATAAACAAACCACCCAATTTGGAATGGAATGATATATTTTTTTTAAAATTTTACGTTACTTTAAGAATATTACATTAGCTCATTCACTTCCACATTATCCTACTAGGAGTAAAGTTTTTGTTTTTTTATTTTTGTTCCAAATTGAATTCTTTAGCACCAAAATTTTCAATTTAAATATTTTAAACTTTCTCATTAAATATAATTTTAAATTTTTATTCCCATCACATATTGGATTCTAAATCAAAAGACTCTTGACAACTCTCCATTTTATTTCTTGAATATATATTAAAATAATTGATAAGTAAAACTATATTTATAATCCATATTTGAAATATAAATTATTATTAATAGATATTGGAAAACAAAAAAATAATATGAAAGACTTGTTTTTTGTATACGAATCAATCCTTTAAAAATTTTGAAAATTTTGATAAATGTAATAAACGTTGATAAAGTTATTTTAAAAGATTAAATAGACAAAAATTAATATCTTTTTAATACATAAAATATAAATGAACTTTAAAAAAAAAAAAAATTGACACTTACACAAGGGCGGGAGTATAACTTAGCAAATTTGTTAAGCGATATGAATAGAGACGACAAAATCAGTCTCCATGCAAAAGACAAGATTTTTCCAGTTGGTCAATATTTTGAAGCTTTCTTAAATTTTTATGCAAGAACAATAGAATTAATTGACTGCAGCTATTGAAAGATAAAGATATCTCAATTTTTTTTCTTTTGAACCAGTGAACAGATGTCTTGGAAATATAAAAGATAAGATTCATAAATAATGTTAAAAGATTTCTAACCGCTCAAAAAAATTCTGCATAAACAAGTTTATGTAGACGGAATAATATTTTATATTTTTTAAACAAATGATGTTTTCATTAATTAGATAATAAAATATAGAAATATAAATTTTATATAATAAAAAATTTATAAATAAAATATTATATTTAAAATATATTAATAGAGATTTCATATTGGACAAAATTTTGTATTTGACTAATTGATAGTACAAAATTTAATTTATGATAATTTTAATCCTTATTTAGTGTATATTGTCTTTTATAAATTTGATTTACTAATTTTTAAATATAAATTTACTGTAAAAGTTAAAGTTTATACTATTTGTTTGTATTATTTTCTAATTATATCACCAAAAAACTATATAATAATAGTAAAATTTTCAAACTGGAAGCATGCATACAATAATAATTAATATTCGCCATCAAGAATAAATAAATTCAAAATTATCAAGAATAATAAATTTAAAAACGAAAATTAAAAATCTCACTTGATGAGATAATATAACTTTATAACATGAAGAAATAACAAATAAAAATAAAGAAAAAAATGTTAACAAAAAATATGAAAATTAAAGAAAATAAAGAAAAGAAGTATCATTGGTGTCGCTACCCCCACTTAGATTGTGACCATCGGTGCTAGAAAATGGGTCAATTTAATGCCTCTAAAAACCCTAGCAAGTCTAAACCAAATTACACTCAACTAATTTTTTATTAATAATTATTGAGATTTTGCAATGATAATAAATAACATCTATCGTGATTTACATAATAAAATTCATAGCACCTATCAATCTACAAGTCTTACTACTCTAAATTGCGGAGTTCTAGAATTTGAATAAATTAAGAATGAGTATTACATAATATGTGCATATGGATGAAGGACTATGAGGCTGTCAAAAATGATCTATTAAATCAACTACTATCTAAAAAATTAATTGAGATTATCAGTTTCGACAATTAGATAATATCATATACTTCTACAACCTACTAGATGAGCATGCATTATGCATTAACAAGAATCATACATGACAAATGTACAAGTATTGAATGATGCATTTATATATAAATATACAATTCATCATCACAGTCAGACATATGGAATGAGAGCGAAAACAAGACTCTATTCTCCGATACTATTAGCCATTAGGTTCTCTTATACCTAATTGATTAGCACCTAGAGAGTAAACTCGATTAGGATGCTCATAATCTCGTCATAACATAACATTTTAATATTCTAAGCCAGAAATCAACTTAACTACGACACTATTATATTACCGTATTTTTAATATCTTAAGCCCAGAGAGAAAACTCTACTAAGGCACTATCATATCATCATATTTTTAATATCCTAAGCCTAAAGAGCATGTTCAATTAGGGCAATACTCAATCACAATTACTTATTTCAAATCGTATTGATATGCACTCAATCCTGATATAATCCATCAGGTGACATGTTCTGCCAATGCTATCAATCCGCAATCACATCAATATCACAAATTATTATACACACATATAATCATATAATGCAACATCAATAATAATATTCATTTGTAAGTGAATCAAGTCAAACTAGTATGACATAAGAGTATATAATATTTACTCAGAATAAGTTCAACGATTATAAAATGTTCATACGCTTTTGGTGGTGCGAACTAGGTGGTAGGAGAGTCTAAATAAAAAAGATAATTTATCAGAATCAATATGGAATATTGTCCTAGTCTAATTCCTAAAATTAATATTTTTCCTAAAACTCATTTAATTTCCACTGAAATTTAGTTAGAAATTTCGAAAACATCTTCCTTAAAAATAGGACATTACCCTCCCATAAAACGAATCAATTTCCTATAAAAGCACTTCTATACTATATATCAACATTATTCAATTCAAGTCAGGCCTCTTAACTTTCCATATATTTGACCAAACACACATATAATTCAATAATCAATAATTCTCAATTTATCAATATAATTAAAATAATAATTAACTTAATTAATAATTATATCAACAATAATCTTCAATAATCATATAATTAATAAAATATTTTAATTAAACTAATCAATTATATTAATTAATTGTATACAATACATCTATATTCTCAATAATAAATTAAATATATATAAATTATATTGCTTAAGCCTAATTACTCAAATCTTTATTAAGTTTAAGGTATTAATTAAATAATTAAAGATAATCAATGAATCAAATGTGTGTGTGTGTGCGCACGCGCGTGTGTGTATATATATATATAATTTAATCAATCTAACTATTTATTAAATTAACTTCCTCAACTTAATTTTTAACCAAAAATGACAATTTATGAATAAAGAAAATCCAAACAAATTACTATCATAATAGTAACTATTACCATTTAAATTTCAACTTATATTAACATTTACATTCATATACACGCACACACACACAATAACCAACTCATTAACTAAATAATCAACTTACTTTCATTAATCATCTAACATTTATAATCAAGTCCAATTATTCCACTTAATCCCAACTAATTCTCTAATATTCAACATTTAATTCAAAAATTCTATTTTGATCACAATATCCTTAAATAATGCGCAATACTAATCATTAATTATTATTAATCTCTTTAAATCTAATTCAAATCCTCTAATTTAATAAATTTTCTCCAATCCTATTTAATCTCAAGCCTAGTCACTCTCATAATTATTCTATTAATTCCATAAAATATTTTAACAATTTCATAATCCTTAACAATTATACTAATTCTAATTAATTTATTTAATTAAAATAACTCTCTTAATTCTCATCATTTAATCTAAAGTCACTATTAAATCTCAATTATTCCATCCACAAATTAATTAGTATCATCATATATATCTAGTTTATTCCCAAGCCATTAAACCTCTAATAAACATTAATGTCATAATTTTAAACCCAACTTACAATTATTAAAAAATCAATAAAATTCATAAATTCTCATCGGATCATCTATAATTTACAAGAATTAGCCCCAACATGATCAAGGTGAAGAGGAGCACGTTTATCCCAATTTGCCTCCTGAACCTCGCTAAAGCTGCCACCCACAATGGACGGAGTTCACCACTGGTGACCGTTGGGAAAATGACAAAAGTCATCTCGTAGATTATCTTCCTAAGAGTTATTAAGAACTTACGACGTCGTCATATGCGCTATTGTTTGCCCAAATTTGTACAAAAATTGAATTTTGACTGGTTATTGCATCACCGTCTGACCTCCGTTTTAGACGAGTCAGATGTCCACAGAAAGCTGGTGAAGAGAGTTTTTCATATCAATTGGAATCACTTAATTTGAAGCTATAGGATGGGTTTTGAAAATTTTGTCATGTTGCTTGTCATTCTCTCCATTTTCGGCATTGTCGCCGCCATTGCTGGTGGTTTGGGTCAAACTGGAGGTGGCTGATCTGTTGGTGATGGTGGCTAACCTCTTCTCTGTCTTTCCCTCTCCCTCTCCCTCTTTCTTTCTCTCTCTCCCTTTCTTTCTTTCCTTCCTTCCTTTCTTTTTTCTTTCTTTTTCTTTCCTTCCCTCCTTTTCTTCTTTCTTTTACCTTGTTTCCCGACTCCTCCTTCGCTTTTGAAAAAAGTGGGTTGTGATCACAACCACCAAAACTCATTTTTTTAATCTCATTTCATTTCTTTTTTTTAAACAACAACAACAACAATAATAATAATATAATAATTAAAATTCTATAACTAAAATTTATATTTCTCAAAATATTTAATTAATTAAAATTTTTAATTAAATTTCTCATCAATAGTTAAATTATAAAATACACAAATTAACTTGAATTAATTTAATTCTTTTAAATATAATGTGATATTTTCACTTAATAAATTAATATCAAATTTACTTAAATCAAATAATAAATCAGCCATAATAATTATTTTCATAATATAAAATATTCTCACAAATTAATTTAATTTCTCAAATTTGATAAAATCTTCTAACATAATAACTTTCATAATTAATATATTAACATAAATAATTTAAATCCTTAAATATGTTTCCCTTACATAAAACTCATTTTAAATATTTAAAATCACCATCAACTCATTAAATTTAAATCTCTAAATATACATTATTTATCGAACTTAATTTATAATATATAGTATAATAATCTTAATTAAAATAATAATCACACTAATATAAAATTATTTAACTTTGAAATATTAATATATCCATTAAATCCAATAAGTCATTTAGAATCATAATCACATATACTTAAATAAATTTAACATCTACTAAGAATATATATTAATTCTTAAAAAAAATATATAGACCAATATATATATATATATATATATATATATATATATATATATATATATATATATATATGATCCAAATCATTTTTCTTGATAAAATTTACTCTTATATCATTTAAAGACTCAAATTAAATCTAAAATATAAATAAAATCTCAAATAAGTATATTTTAATAAATCTAATACTTATAACATTAGGGAAATATAAATTATAAATTTTATGGTGTTACAATTGGCCACTAAAATTATCAACCAGAATGCAGCTTGCATGGGAGTGTATTATAGAGAGTTAAGGAATGAAATGTAAATTATGTTAATGAGTTAACCTCGTTTTTAAGTTTTTAAGGATGTAAATGAAGGTTAAAAATTTTTGTCATTTACTTTCAAATGTCTATTTTCTTAACCTCCAAATCAGGGTTAAAAGATGGAATAGAAATAAAAAGATTTTAAGCAATTATATTCTATTTTATACCATTTTATTTCGTTCATTCCATAACTTTTTACTCTAAAAAAACTCCCATGTAAAAACAACCAAAAAAATATGAACGAAAGAAAGAACGAAAGAAAAAATAATTTCAAATATTATCCTATTAATTATAGGAGTTTGCAATTGGACTATTGCAAGTTGGACTTGTTAGGGATTATGGAATTTTATATTAAAACTAGATTTAATTCAATTGAACTTTCTAATTGAAGTAGTTTGCAAAAAAGTGATATTCCTTGGAAGTTTATTTGTATTTTTTATAAGTGTATTATAATCATATTTGATTCACTTATTGACTTATAAAAAATATCTTATAAAATATTATTTTATCCCTAATCTATTAATATAAATAGATTTATCTTAATAAATAAATTTATGCAAAGAAATAATTATAAAATAATTTAAAAAATATATCTTAACTTCTTTAAAGAAGTTGCACTCACTAAATTCCCTCTTTAGTAAGTCACTTCCTCTATATTAAGGAAGATAAGCTATAAAAAGAAAATGCACGCTTTTTTTTTTTTTTTTGCAGTGCTTCATACTCAAATACAAAGAAAAATACTGCTATTCAGGAAGTTAAATTTCTTACGCTGCTTCCTTCAAAATAAATAAGAACTATGCTTTTAAAAAGAGGTTTATGTTTAACATCTTTTCAATCTATTTATTGTTCGGCCAACGCGTTGGCTCGTTTTATAATTGACGTAGGCTTTAGATATTATTTTAATTGAGGATGTGCATATATCTATTACTCAGTTGATTTCTAATGATGCACTGCTAGCATTTGTCTTCTTAATCAAATTAATCTTTTCCATCAAATAATTTTTTTCATACAGCAAAATGTAGAGTTTAGCGTAAACTAAAAATTCAAACAAAGAGTACTCCAAACCAAATTGAACCTCCCTAATTAACTCTAAAACTTTTTAACTAAACTAATTCCCTGAAATTATACACGAATAGCCTTTTAAAGAATATAAGTTGATATTAGGGATATAAAACCACATTGTACGTACCAGGGGGGTGATCAGTCCTAATTTTAGACCTGTTATTTGAAATTATTTGAAATTGAACCGAAAATCAATTATTTAAAAAATGAAGGAATCAATACCGAACCAAAATGAAAAATATCTACTTAAATTGAACTGATTTTTTATTTGGTCTAGTTCGATTATTCAAAAATTTGGGACTTTTTTTTAAAAAAAGTTAAATTTATAAAAAAATAGAGCTTATATATATATACACACATACATATATGCATATGTATTTAAAAATACATAAATACATATATACATACACACACACATCGGTTTTGGATAACGGTTTGGATCGATCCAATTCAGTTTGGTTCGATTATCGAACGAGATAAAAATTAATAACCAGTACCATCTTGAATTGCAATTACGGTTCAGATCAGTTCGATTCTTTTTTGTTCTTTTTAGTTTCAATTATTTTTTAGCTTGGTTAATTGATCTAGTTCGATATATCCATGATTCATGTTCACCCCTAGTACATATAACATACACATACATCCATTCAACAATATAATGATATAATGAGAAATAAAATAATATAATGGCTCGTTTTGTCTATATTGGATAATATTTCCTCTTTTTACATCCATTCAACAATATAATGATAAATAAAATAATTTTCTATAATTAGTTAATGAACTTACTATGAGCACTAGATTTTGAGTCTCTAAGATGCAAATCCAATGATGATAAAATTGCTTGAATTCTTCTCCAAAGAATAGGAAAAACAATGTCTAAGAAAGATCAAAAGCTTAAAAAAAAGTCTTGAATCAAACCTATCTTCCATTCAACTAAACTTTGAAAGCCTTTTAGGAGAAGCTGTTGGTTGTGCAAATAATTTAGATGGATGTACAGCTAACAACAGAGAGCTGGATAGACCTCTAAATGGTTGTACATATAATTCACAAAAATTCAAAAGCAAGAAGTTTCGAGAATATTGATTAGAAGGCCTTAAAGGGTTGTACAACCAATCCAAGGTATATGCAGACATACTCTTAGTAGTACAGACAACTTTCAAACTCTAGTCTCTAGAATTTTTTTTATTCTCATCTATGAAGAGTGTGAGTTAAGGTGCAACCTGAGCCATAACCATCACTACCATAATCACAAATATTGTTTTTCTTGGTGCTCAAACATTGGTTTTAGAGCCTATAATTCCTTTGATTATGTGTTTTTTTTTTTTGATACGGTTTAATTAATTTGAATCTAATTTGTATTGATTGAAGTGATGAAGAAAATTTCTTCATCAATTTGGATCTGGCATATGTTGCATAGAGAAATTAAGGAATTGTTAATAAGAGTAAATATATTTAGGTGACAAACAACATTTGGAGAGGAAAGAGAATGAGTGAGGACGAGAGTGGAGTTGGATGAGAAAGAATAGAAAACGTGTATTTTTTTAAAAAAAAACATTATATATATGGCATCCAAATGTCATCTCAAGTAACTTTATCAGTCAAAATAATTTTATTAGTATACATTATATATTTCAATGACTTTTTTGTTATAATTTTCCATTTAAGACATTCACTATTAAATGTCAAATTGTTGAGGAACTATCAATGAAATTAACTCTGAAAAATGGCAAAGGTAACAAGGGGTTTAGTGGCAATTTTAGCAATTTTGATAATCTTTCAAATTAGTGTTTTGATATTTCAAGAGTGTATTTTGATGAGAAATAGGCCAATGACTTGAACTTACAGCCTTTCATTATGAGTTTTTTTTTTTAGCTGAAAGAGAATATTTATCATTTATGAAATATTGAATACAAGTCACAACTATGTTGAATCTAATTTTAAAAGTGATAATTTTCTTTTATAGAAACACAACCATGTTGATGGAATAGTAAACTTAGAAAGGACGCTCCACTCAATAGTTATACTAAGCTACAATTCGATATTTTTATCTCTAAACAAGTCCAATTGAATTACTATAAAAGATTGATCAATTACTTCAATACTATTATAAATCAATCCCATAAAAAGAATAATAACAAAACCTATATAAAAGAAAACAAATTTCATGAAAAAATAACTAAAAACTTTTGTCAGAGTTATAAATAAAACAAAAAATAGGAAAATTTGTAAAAAAATACATATTTATATTCATTCATATGAAAATAAATAAAGGAGTGAAAAAATAATGAAATTATGAACTATCGTCAACTATTTAGCTGATACTAGCCCTAAAGAATGAGCAAAAAATAAATAAATAAAAGCAATGACAGCTAGAGTTAGGAGTGTGTCCTTTTTGCCTTTCACTGTAAGTTGATTGAATTTCATTGTTCCGATTTTCAAATTCATGTTTTTGCTTTTTCAATTTTTATATCTTTTGGTAAAAAAAATTTAAATTTTAAAACCATTTTGATGTTTGGTCTACTTTTAATATATTTTTTTCAAGTTTAACAATAGAATTGGGAACCCAACTAGATATTTAAATATTATACTATAATATTTAAAGTAATTTAATTATAATATTTATTTTATTATATTCTATAGTATTTATTACAAAGATACAAAAGATAAAGTATAATACATATTATTATTATATATTATTGTAATATTCTAAAATATTACATAACAATAAAATTTTAAAAAATGTTATAAAAATAAAGTATTAAAACATTTTAAAATAAAGTATAAAAAGTATAAAATAAAGAAAAAAGAAAAGATACAAATCTATTTAATTTTTTTATTTTTTATTCATTTAAATTTTTTTATTTTTTAATTGTTTTGCCCGCTATTATAAAAAACGAACAAATATTTTTCAAAAAAAGTTTAGTACATCAATGAAATATTATTGAAAGCAATAGTGAATAGAATTATTAAACCAATTTTATGTTTTTTAATACAAGTGTCCGACACAGTCTTTGTTTGAAAATTAATTCATGCAAGAACAATTTTATATGCATAAAAGTAACGCTCATGCATGTAATTAGTCCGTTAGTTAAATTGGGGGATGAGCGAATGTTTTATTATTCCGACCTGCAATTTAACTGGCAAATGAGTGAATATTTTTTATGCATGAATTGTTTTGTCCACTATTATAAGTGGCAAACAAATGTTTTTAAAAAAATTAGTACATCAGTGAAATATTATTGAGAGTAATGGTTAATATTTGTCTATTAGTTAAAATGGTGGACGTTGTTATGTTTGTTCCTCTGCCAGTTAAACTAGTGGAACAATACGCGAATGATGGATCAAATTTTTTATTTTGTCTGCCAGTTAAATTGGAAAACAAATTTTTTTCCGCCCGCCAATTAAACTGGCAGGCAGAATACGAAATTTTGATTTTTTATAATATTTTTAAAATATTAATATATTTTATAATATTAAGATATTTAAATATTATATTATAAGATTAATTTGAATATGTTTCATATTTTTATATTATAAAGATAAAGATGATAAATATAATAATAATAATAATAACAATAATATTATTATTATTATTTTATACTAAATTATTATATAATAATATAATATTAAAAATATAGTATTAAAATATTTTAAAATAAGGTATAAAATAAAGAAAGAAGAAATGATATAAATCTATTTATGATTTTTTATTTTTCAATTCTTTTGCCCGCTATCATAAGTGGCGAATAAATTTTTTTTTAAAAAAAAATTAGTTCATCAATGTAATATTATTAAAAGTAATGGTCAATAAAATTATGAAACCAAATTTATGTCTGCCACTATAAGTGTCGAACACATTTTTTATTTGAAAATAAGTTCATGCATGAATAATTTTATATGCACCAAGGTAATGTCCATGTATGTAATTTTGTAACTTAAATTTTATCTTTTACATTTTGTAACATAAATTTATATATTTATTAAAATTAATTTTTTAGAAATAATTATAAAAAATTTTTTGAAATAATTTACATATTTTTTAGAAATAATTATAAAAAATTGATCTTATTTAGTTAAGATATATTCTTATAAGTAAAGTGTATATATATATATATATTCAAAAAGTAAAAGATTATTTTGTATAAGAGATTTCAAAATTTTGAATTATCATTATGTGGAAAACAAGATGCTATTTATATTATATCTAAATATTTTTTTAGTTTCTTACAATATTTTATATATATATATATATATATATATATATATATATATATATATATATATAGTTAGTTAGTTAGTTTGTTAGTTCCATATAAAGATATTTACTTTTGGTAAAATATACAACACTAATAGTGTGTTAATAAATTATGTTTTTTTAAAAATTTGAGAAACCATCATTTATCCAATTGTAAATTTAATTTAGAGAACACTAAATTTAATGAATAGTTAATTTATATAATAATTTAAAGTAAGTATAACAAAAGACATAAAAACAGAAATACAACTATTCAATGTTATAATTTGGATGTCTTTTGGTTCGTTATGGGTGTCTATTTCTGAATGCAGTACCTCGTAACCTAGCAGTAGAAATATAATGATCATCTACATCATGATCTTAAGGCTCAATATCATCTTTATGATGTTGTGTGAAAGGAAAAATTATAGATGTTTCAGGACTAAATCTAGACTGAGTCAACACTTGATTGTAAGAGGGGGTACTAAAAATATTAGGAATCGTGCAGTCTAAAGTAGTATATGGATTTTACTATCTAGAAAACAGAATACTTGCATCCATCAACTTTGGCAACTGAGAGTAAGGATCATCTCAATCCCCATACAATCTGGAAATAACTTTTTATTTGGTTTTCCAAACTTTGAAGTATGATGACTTATAATTATATTGTTTCTTCATATTCACCCTAAGTGTTGCAATTTTAATTGTTAAATCTGAAGCAATTAGATGCTCAATGCAATGACTTATAAAAGTGGAATTAATTATCAATGGTCTTCATAAATGATATAGGATGAACAAGAATGTGGTCCATCATATCTGGTAATTTTCCAAAAATCAGAGTCTTTCTTATGCGTTGCCCGTAACCTCTAATTACAACATTCAGAATACTTAAAACAAACCAGTGTTAATGTGTTTTGTTTAGACTCCATAGAACAACACTGATGATGTTTGCGTAAATAATATTCTTTCACAATAAATTAAACTGTTTGCTTTGTAGGAAACAATATCCATTTGCTAAACTCTTTTGATGGGTCTCATAATCTAGATGGTATTTGATCTATAAATAGATTAACATAAGCATCCCCAATATTAAGTTGTGAATAATGGTTAGGTGGATTGACTGAGGGTTGAAGCGGATTTGAAGGACCTTCACAATGATACATACGAAGCTCCTCATGAGTCTCATGATCAAACTCATCCTCTTCACGATCATTTTCAAAGCCATCATCTCATTTTTAATCATCACCTCTCTCATACTCATCAATATCTATTTGCACATCATTCCTACTATCACGACAAGTATTATAGTTGTCACTCTCATTAATATTTTCACCATATACTGCATCAACATCATCATTATTTTGACCCTCTTCAACATCGATTTCATCATCCTCATCATTCACATCAACATTATTTTGCTTTTCATTATCACCATCGCTTATCCCTACAATATCATGATTATTGTCTACATCATCGCGTAGAACAACATCCACATATAGCTCAGTACGTGAGTGTTGACGAATTAACTTGAGATTATTAAATATAATACTAATACCATCATCATCTCATATCTTGAAAGTCTTAAATTTCCAACTGTTGGTCTGACTAGTGAAAGGATGTCGATATGTGATTTTTAACACAATTTCATTTTCACGTAATTTCATTGCAATTCTTATGCATTCCACCAAATCAGCAAATGTAAATCTTTGACAAACCGTAAAAGATTTTGATAGACCACGATTGTAATCAATACCTAAATGATTCTGAATAATGTGTCCATCCCAATAAATAATCATAGAAAATTGATTTTTCATTTTAAAGTATCTAATTTGAAAAAACAATCATTACAAAATATCAACAAATAATCTTCTAAAGTCTATTTTTTAGATTATCATTACTATATCTATTTGAAACTAAATAAAATAAAAATTATAGACAAACTACATTTATAAAGAAATAATTTTGTTTAGTTTTAATTTCATCAACATAATTATTTTTTATTCTAATTTTTTAAAAATATAAATAATTAATTTCCCAACTTATTTAGAGATTATAATAATTTATATTAATTATATTTAATTTTAAAAATTAAATTAAATTTACCTTAATTTTTTATTAATTAATTATGATATAAATGAGTTTTATATTGTTTATTTCAGAGTTAAAATCATATTTTACTTAAATATACTTATGACATTTTATCTTTATGATTTTATTGAGTTATTTATGCCAATATTACTTTTGATTTTGCATGAAAACTATTCATTTAAACTTATTTTTATAATTTAAAATAATTCATCTAGGAGAAATGTTTTTCTTTTTAATTAATACTTCAACTTCAAAG
>CATIWR010318085.1:0-44275 GCA_949677035.1 Omphalea diandra | reverse complement strand
ATGACTTGAGAGTAGGAAAGGCAAGTTTATCACGAAATAGAGGATTTGCTTCAATGAGCTTTTTTAGCTCTATCAACATTATGCTACGAGCTGTTTTAGTATCACCATATTTGGACAGTTGTTCATTTTCTCTGTTATCATGACCAGAAAAAAGAGTAATTATTAGTCATTCAGAAATTCAATAAACTAAGAGGACAATGCCGTATACAAACCGTATGGAGCACAACTTATCCTCACTGATAACAAGGTATCATTTTCCACCTGGCAAGATAATCAATACAACTTCACATGAAAGATAATTACCTGAAATTTCCAAGAGTTAAAAGCTGAGTAATTTCTTTGTACAGTTCCTCATTAAATGTTGAGAATACTTTCAAATCGTTCACCAAAATTTCAACAGCCTTTGCCTTGTCTTGCCTGTAACAAGTAACCAAAGATAACAAAGTCACATTTTTTCAAAATCGAGAAACTATAGAAGCATCATAAACACTAATCCAGGTTCAACATACCGATCAAGTGCTTCCAGATACTTCTGCTTCCTGATTTCAAAGAATATCTTCATGGAATATCTGTTGTCGTCAACTTTGGTAAATCCTGACAAGTATTTTTCAACTTCTTCCCATTCTCCAGCCTGAACTTTCTCCTCAAAGTACTTCATGTTGAAGAAAAATCCTGATTCCTTCTCAAGTCTAGGAAGAAAAAATTATTTAGCAAAATGTTCTAATCCTTTGACCTCGTAATTGCATCATGCTACTTACACTTGCACATGACTGCAGACCACAAAAAAAAAAAGACAAACCTTCAAATCAGCCAACATAATTCTACCATCTGACTTCGTTTTAGAGATTTCTTAGATTAGGAACCATGAAGAATATTGTTATATGCTTGTCAGACACTTGAATTCTCCCTCTTTTGGCATCATTAAACATGTGTTATTTGAGTTCTTTTTTTTTTTTTTTTAACCTGAGAATGTGAGTGGGGTTAATCTTACATGAAATGAAATTACCCCATCTTTTCAAACTAACAAATGAACATAATATCTAACTCCAAAAGGGAAAAAAAACTAATTGCATTCTTTTGATTGTTAGCACGACCAAAAAAAAAATTAAGATTCTAAATCATAGCATTTTGCATCATTCAAAACCCATAAACAATATCCCATAACTCAGCTACATCTACTACAACTAACTTAAAAATAAACAAATTCAAGACTCTAAACATTCAAGTCTTCAAAATTTTCTTCTCTCACCTACGACCTCTTTTTCCTCCCTAGATCCCTCCACAGCCCAAAGAAAGCTTCTATCTCAAAACTTATTCATACAAAACACACACAAAACCACTACTTAATCAAAACAAACAACAAAACACCTACTTGTACATATACACACATACAAATCACGTACATAAAAAATATTTTTTAAAAATACATACATATAAGTATTTCAAACAAAGAGAGATGCGGATAACTTTAGAAAAAAAAAAAAGAAAAGCAAAGTAGGAATTACTTGTGTACAGACTCCTTGAATTTCTCTTCTTCAAGAAACTGAAGTATAAGAAACACCAATTCTCTGCTCAAAGACGACATTTTTACACCTTCCCAATTCCGAGATCGATCCACAAACCCAACACCACTAGACCCCCAGAAAAAAGCGCACACTTTTCCAAATCAAAGCCCCCAACTCCACCTCCAACTCAAAATCAGTTCCCAATCTGCCCACCTGAGTCACGAATCTGAGCTCAATTAACCAAATTTCGAGTCTTTGCTAATTAAGCACTAAATCCAAGAAGTGATAGGGTTTCAATGGCTCATTTTGGGCAGAGAGAGAGAGAGAGAGAGAGGTAGAAGAAGAAGAGGATAGACAAGAGGGAGAACAAATGGGAAAAGAGAGACTTCTCGCTATCTTCGATGCGTTGTCCAGGGGTCTTTTATCTAATCTCTTCTGGTACTTATCAGTGATAAGCAGTTGTACTTTAGATACGTTAGTGCAGTTATACATTCGGCCTGTTGCTTATATGATACGGACGCAGAGGATGGGGAAGCGGATTCGAAACCATAAATTCAAATATAGCAAATATTCGCTACACACGTCCAGTCGGTCCCCCTTGGTTTGTACGGTCGCTTTCAGTTTTTTTTATTTTTATTTTTCCAATTTCGCGTTCGTTTGGACTTGTAAATGAGCCGAAATTTGGAATCGTGCGAGTCATCAATCACTGTAGTTTTGTTACTGATGAGGGGCTGTCAAGATTATTCTATCACATGCAAACGCTATTTATACAATTATCATATTAAAATTGAATTTTAATAAATTCGCATGATAAATAAATTTATTGATTTATAATACAATTTTAAAGTAAGTTGTCGATTGATTTTACATGTCTCAACAATTTCATTCAAGCTATTTATAACTTGTGCAATTTATTATAATAATTAGGATGAAAAAACATCATTTCAAATATGTAATATATATTTATTCATGAAAACTCTAACTAGCAAATGCTTCAAAAAAATGTGTTAAAACATTTTTGATAGTGCTTTTTATTTTAAAAACTGTCATTTATATAACAAATAGTATTTTAGCTAATATTTAAACATGAATGTACAAATTTTATTATGTCTAATAAACTTTTTATATTTTACTTTTTCTATGAGCACTAATGGTTTTAATTTTTTCATCATTTTTTTATTTTTATTAATAAAAATAAAATTAATAACATCAATTAATAATATAAAAAATTTATATTATATTGATTACCAATAAGAATATTTAATAAAACTCTATATTAACTCTTTATTTATATTTAAAGAATAATATATTAGACTCTTAGAGCATTTTCAAGAAATTCTTTATATATGTCAAATATTTTATTATAAAAAAGCATCTCATAAAATAAGAATTTAATATACTCATTATTTTTTAAATATAAAATAAATAGTTGATTTGACTCTATATCTTGACAGTTAAATTTTATTCTTTATTTTAGTTGGTAATTACTTTTTACAATAAAAAGTTTGACAAATATAGATTCCCTTAGAAATGTTTTTATATATATTATATTCATAAATATGCTAAACAACTTGTGTTTATATACATGTTATGTGTATCATATTGGTAAATGTGTTATTTTAATATATTTATATAATTAATTTAAATTTCATGTCATATCACAATTAATAAATATATTATATTTATACTACACATAATTGTGTTGTCTAAATAAATTAACAAAATACAATTGCTGACCCACCAATCTATTTTGACACTTTTCCAATAACTCAACATGATAAAATTGAATCCACTCAAAATACAATTAATATGCAAGTAATTCAAAATTCAAATGATGGTTCCTACGCTTAGCCTCCATGTTTCTATGTGATAATCATGAAGCACTTGACATTAATTTCTTTTTTTTTTTTTCAAGGAATTGTTTTTTCCAAATGCAAGAAAAACAATTTTCTATATTACTATTTAGAGCCGTGTAATTTTTTTAATGATAATAAGTATTATTGGTGATAAATGGTCGTTGATTGGTGGTTGATCATTAACAACTAATAAATAATAAAAAAAACTAGTAAAATAATATTATTTACATGTCTAAATAACTGAATATTTTCTTGAAACATTGATAAACTTTAATTACACTTTCAAAAGTTTAAAAAAAAAAATTACACTTTTGAAACATTGATAGACTTGAAATAAGTATAAATTTTTATATTTTATTCTACAAGTAAAATATTTACCATTTTGCAAAAATTAATTAAGGGGAGACAACTTAACCTAATTTAATAAAAAATATTTTTAAAATTGGATTGGGACTAAATTAGTAGGCTGATTGATTTTTAATTCGGTTTTGATTTAATGAGTTCAATTTAATAGACTATGTTTAAATATATATATGAATAATATTTAAATATATATATAGAATTACAAAAATAGTATAATATGATAAAATAGTAAAAAATAATTTTAATATTTAAATTTTGAGTAAAATAATATCATTTTTAGAAATTTTTAAAATTATTTGTAAAAACAATGTAGCTTTAGATTGGTGATTTGATTTTAATCAATTTTTAATTGATCAAAATTTTCATTCTAATTAATTGAACTTTAATTTTATTAATTTAATTTTAAAATACTGCTAACAAGGCTCCTTAAATCCAATTCAACACCATCTACTAACATTAATAGATAAAAATATATTTGACCAAATATGTCAAAAAAAAAAAAAAGAAAAAGAAAACAATTGCCAAAGTTTGACCCCTGAAAGGAAGACCTTAACTTGGGCTGTGTGACTGCGGACCGCCAATCTTTGATCAACTCTCCACGGACCACACGTAGAATTTCCTCAAAATATCATATTGTCAGCACCGTTACGTCTCTTTCGCTTTTACGATAAATTAAAACGAAACTTTCAATATATCACGATAGACCTTTAAAAAACACGATAAGGAACACAGAAGTGTCTCGTCAAGTGGTGAGGGCCCACTCAGTAAGTAGCAATTTTCTAAACGCCACATGCATGTCAAGTACTTTTGTGTTTCCTTTTTATTCGTTTCAAGCGTTCACGCTCTTCAACGGGGCCCCTCATCACGATCCACAGTTGCTTAGAACATGTTTAAAATTAAACTCACGCTTCCATATTCCTTTTTAAAATGTCTCAAAAACATATACTTACTCTCGTAAAATAAAAAATATTTATAATTATTTTTTAAGTTACTCTTATTAATTATTAAACAAGATAAAATATATTTATTATCTCATTAATATAATAAAAATATAGATAAAAAAATACATGAATTGATAAAATCTTTAATATATTTTCTTAAATAATAGGTAAATTAAAAAGTAACAATCTGTTTGCAAAAGAAAGAGTAATACTTATACTAATTATATATATTTACTTTATAAATTCAATGAATAATATAATGACATAAAAATAAACTTACTTATAAAAAGAGCTCATTACAAATTTAGTGTCTATACTTTTAATTTTTTTTATTTTGATGTTTGTACAATTTTTTTGTTCAATCATGTGATTTTTTTATCATTTTTCATTTGCCTGAATAATAAGTAAGTAAAATAATTCTTAATCTGATGTCAAATAGAATGTCACGTCAGCAACTGCATATAAAAATTAAATCAAAAGAATAAAATTATATTTATTTTAAATTATCATAATAGAGATAAAATTAGGTTATTTATCATAAAAAAAAGTTAGTTAATATAATACATTTTGATGATCAATAAATTAAATAAATATGATTTGGTCTTTTTAGTTTAATTTTTATATGCAGTTATTGACATGACATCCTAATTAACATTAGATTGAAACTCACTGAACTTACTCATTATTCAAACAAGTGAAAAATAATAAAAAAAAACACCACATTGATAGCAATTATTTCCGTTCATATACTTAATTGAACAAAAAATTTGTTCAAACACCAAAATTGAAAATACATACACCAAATTTATAATCATATAATGATATTGGCACTTTCTTATAACATTCATATAGTCATAAAATTCTTCATAACATTTTTTTTTTTGAAATATAAAACACATTCATATGTACATTTGTTAAAATAAATTATTATATTAGTTAAAGTATACATTCATGGTAAGTGAACTATTTTAATAATTATTATGAAAAAATGTTGAATTATTGTTATCCTCTAGTTGGATAATAGAATAAAGAAAGAAAGTAATAAAAATTAAAAAAAAACAGAAATTTTGATAAGCAAGTTATTTAAAAGGCTTAAAATATAAAAGAAAATTATTAGTTTTGACTTATTTAGAAAGTGCAATAGTGGAAGATGCCAAATTATATAACAATCATGAAAAATTAAAAGATAATTTTTCCTTCGCATAAATATGAGATTTACATTCCATATCGATAGATAAATCTTATGTATTTATGTGTGAAAAAAAGTATCAACTGAATAATTTTTCATTAAAATACTTGATCAAAAGCAATTAGGTAATTTCATGACATTGTTTCGCTTTAATTAAGTAATTATATTACTTTTCATTCAAATTAATAAAATGATGTTAACTCCAATTGAGCTTATTATTGAGTATTTTGAAAAATACATTTATAATTTATTTAATTTAATTTAATTATTTTTTATAAATAACTTTGTCAAACTATTTTTAGAAAAATATTAATTTACTTCTTTTTAAAAGTAATTAAAAAAACATTTGGAAAAACACAATCCCAAATAAGTTTACTAAATATAGCTATAATCATTTATTTTTTAATTCCAAATAAAGAAATTTTTTTGACTATACAAATATCTAAACTTACAATAATGAAATAAATCTACATTTAGTCCGTTTGTTTTACAAAAAAATAATTTATATATAAAAATATTTTTATAAGACAAATATTTTTTGAGATAATCATATTATGATAATATATTTTCTAATATTTATACTGCATTGTAAAAATATTAATTTTTTAAATTTATAACATTATAACAAAAATTAGACTATAAACACTTTGTATTTATATTTTTTATTAGTTGATATAAGAAAATATATTAAAAATAAATTTTTTTATAAATCTTATTAATCATCGGCAATTGATTACTACAAGTTGCCAATAATAAACATTGATAATTAAAAATAATTGTTGATAATATATATATATATATATGATATATTTTTATTTAAATAATTTTGTCAAACTCTAAAAAATGACTTGTTGTTTTGAAAATATCATAAAATATGCAAAATTATTTTTCACAAAATAAATAAAACCTTAGTAAAAGAAAATATTAGCAAAAGACTATAATCAATTTTAAAAATATTATATTGTGCTTTTCGTAAACTCACCGTATTTAATTTTTTTCAATCATAAATTTATCAAGTCATTGTGCTTAACAATTCAATATTTAAAATTTAGATTCAATTTTGATAAACAAAAATTACAAGTTTTATTATTTTATTATGTCATACCATTTAAAAAATAATTATAACTAAGTAATAGATAAAATTATTAAAAGAAAATAAAATAATAAACACAAATAAAAATATAAAGTAATAAAAATTGCTGAAATTTATTAGAAAATGTTGCTTTTTATGCATTTTTAATTTAAATGTGTTATAAAGTTTTATAGAATTTCAAAATTAAAAAGTTTATATATTAAAAGTTTTAATTTAAAATTTATATTTTAAAATTTATACATCAACCAATTTCTATTTAAATGCACAACTAATTAAAAACAATATTTTAAAAATCAGATCGAACTAGTAGGTCAAATCAATAAAATTGAGAATTGAATTAGTAATCAATTTAATTCGATATGGACTAATTTTGAATTTTTATATTATAAATATATTTATATACATTTAATTTTTATATATTTATTTTAATAATATTTTTAAAAATTTATTTACTATTAAAATAATTAAATTGAATCAATCTACTGATTAAATTAAGAATCAATTAATTGATTAGTCGAATTTAAAAAATATTAGCTGGAAAATAAAATTAGTATGGTTATGTTATAAAATTGTAGATAGAGGTATGCACGATACTCGGAAATTTTTGAATTAGATTAAATAACTGAATTGAATCAAACTAGAATCGAAAATTTTCGACATGAATAGTAAAATCCTCAAACAAAATCAAACCAATTTTTTTAAATGAAATAGTTTCGAAAATTTTATATTATCTGAACCGAGAACTGGACTAAACCGTTTTGTAACAATCTCATACCGAAAAAACCGAACCGTAGTTATATATATATATATATATTAGTTTTGCTAATTAACTCACTCAATTATTATATATTATTAATAATTATATTATTTATTAATTATAAATTAGTAGTAAATATTAAAAAAATTAAATTTAATATTTAATGTGTAAGTTATTAGTTATAATTTATTAAATTATCATTTATTTATTTTTGGTCATTGAATAATTAAAAGTGAAAATATAAAAAAATTACTTTGATTCATAAAGATAAAAAAAATATAAAGTTTAATTTTTAATAAATTAAAATAATTGAATATCTGAATCGAAATTAAACTGAATTGAACTGTCTTAAAATAATTAAAAAATCAAACTAAATTATCATAAATTTATAAAAAATTTAAATTGAATCAAATTAAAAATTTAGAACGATACTAATTCTCTATTTTAAAATTTTCAAAGTTTTAATTTGATTTTAGAATTTTTCAAATCTCAACATTGAATGTTGAACACTCCCCCAATTGTGGAGAGATGCCCCGTGTCTCACAAGTCTTAATTTGTACAACTAATGCCGACAAACTTAGGAAGCTCACACACAAGCAGCGTCTCCATTTGTTGTCCGCATTTGTATCCGCTCCGTACCTGTCTTTATTGCTCTTGTTTCGATGATAAATTATATTTCATCCTTTCAAATTAAATATCATTTTTTAAAAAAATTATATTCTATAACATATTATAAAATTATTTTATAATTATTTATAATATTAATTAATTAATTTTATTTTTATTTCTGTTATAATAATTATTTTTATAAAATACACAATAATTTTAAAAATATAATTAATTAAAAATAATATAATTTGTTTAATTATGTAATAATATCTATTATATATAATTTTAAATATGTATACAAAAATCATATATATTATAAAATAAAGCGAACACTACGCTAGGGCCCATTGAAGAGTAAATGCAAATGGTAATAATCAGTAGACAAACTATTTGATTTATTTAATTTGATTATTTTAAAAAATATAAGTGAATGGTTCGATTATATTTTTAATAATAAAATTTCAATTTAATCAAATTGAATAAATTAAATTTATTTTAAATTAAAGTCATATTAAATTAAAGTCAATATGATTTAAACTTATTTGAAATTGATTATCTACATTCAAATAGAAATATATTAAAAACATATTATTCGTATTATAAAAATATTGCTTATATTAAAAATAATTTAAAAAATATTTTTAAAAGATAGTTCAATCCAAACAAAACTATAATTGAACTAAATCAAATCAATTTGGTCAAATTCAATTCATTTGTATTTTATAAAAAATTAATTTTTTGATTTTTTTAATTCGATCAATCCAATTTAATTTAAACTTATTGTTACCCTAGTTGCTTGTGTGCTTCCCTAAAGGATCAAATTTAATTAGATTAATTGTACATTAAAAAAAAAAAAAGAAGGATTCAAATGCATAAAATTTTAGCATAAAATTAGGAAATTCCTTTAGCTTCACGCACACATTTTTAATTTGCATTTTTCATCGATAAGGACAATGAAACAGTTTATTGCATAATTAGTATTAAAAAAAAAAGTGTCATTTTCCATTTATGTTTGCGTCCAATGAGCAAATTGCAAAGCAATTTATTTTTTGTGTCTCTATCAGTGGTAGAGACAGAATAGCAAGGGAATCTAACAATTAATCATATTGATTAACCATCTTCACAACCCCATTTTCTCTTTTAAGTTGCAATAATCCAGCTTATGGTTAGGACAAAAACATCACTTAAACCTAATTAAATGACACATGATTAAGAATTAAATCTCTATTAGTGCTTTTAAAAAGGCTCCTTGTTTGTGAACATGGCTTTAACGGGTCCTAACTCCCTTATATTGACCAAAGTTTCTAGGCCCACACTAGTTCACTAACCCAAAAGCCACCACAACAAATGATAATTTTGAATTTGTTCGAAATAGTGAGTAAATGTAGTTAATACCTGATAATTATTAATTAATAAATATTAAATATTAAATAAATTATATTTAATTACCAGTATTAATTTATAAAATAATTAATAAAGTATATAATTGCTTATATTTTATATTTTAGTTAAATGGATTAAATTAAAAATAAGAAAGATAACAAAATAAAATATAATTTTTAAAGTTAGAATGTTACTATGAAGTTTTTGCATAAATAAGTAATCAATAAAAATAATTAAAAAATAAATACATCTAAGAAGATTTGTTAATTTTTTTGACACTATATATGCATGCTTTTTGAGCATAGTGTATGTTAGAAATTGGAATAAATGAAAAGAAAATTTTTAAATAGAAAAGGATTCAAACAATAATGATTGACACTTAAATCAATTAATAACGAGTGTTTTTAGTTTTATGAAATTCTTTTATATAAATTATAAACACCTTGTTATTCTTCTTGTCAGGTTTATAAATTCATATTTAAATTTGAATTTTCTGTTCATTGTTTCAATAAAAATTAAGTAAAATGTCTCGAGAATCCAATATTTATGAAAAATGAATCATTTTTTTATACGGTGGAAAGTCAATTATCATTACTTTTGTCTTTTGACGTAAGAAAGGCAAAGATAATAATCTATTTGCTTTATTTTATACCTTTTATCCAAAGAATATAATTTTTTATTCTTTATTCTAAAAAAAAAAAAAAGAAAATCTATTGGCACTTTGGAAATTATGAACAGGATATATATCATATATTAGAAGGGTAAAACCAGGAATCAAAACCCTGACAACTTATCAAATTCCAAATTTCCGGTGGATCTCAATAACAAAGCCCAGCCCAATAAGTCTAAAATCTTCAATAACTGTAAACTTACTAAAACCCTTAAATAATATTATTTTTACCTATAATAAAATAAAATTTTAATTTAATAATTCAATTAAATTTATATTTGGTGATATTGTATCAAATATCACCTTAATTTTTTTAAAAGAGATGGTGAGAGTGTAAAACAAAAAAAGTGTATAATTTATTTATATAAATGTAATTCAATAATTTTTAAAGTTGTTTTTTTTGTTTTGCATTTATTTTATAATTAATTAAGAGTGACCGGAATAAGTATGGAATTATTAAATGAAATACAATATTTATTGAGATGAATATATTTATTAATTGATTAGTTATATGTTATGAATAGTAAAAATGTGAAATAGGTTCTGTTTATTTATTTTTATTTAAAAAATATTTTTGAGTAGTATATTTTTTAGTGTTTATAAGATACTATAAAAATATTAATTTGTTATCCATAAAATTATAATAAAATTTAGACTGTAAATATTTGATATTAATATTATTTAATAATAAAAAAATACATTAAAAATAAAAATTTTGTTAATCTCGTCCATTTTTAGTGATTATTATGGGCCAATGATAAATGATAATGGATGTCAATATATTTGACTTTATAATTTAGTTTTATTTATACGAGTTTATTAAAATTCAAAAAATGACTTTTTGTTTTTAAAATAAAAGGTTATTTTTCTTTAAAAAAAATTTTTAATAAAAAATATTTTTTATTAATCAATTTTTTAAATATACTAATTCAAGAAAAATATTAAAAAAACAAACGGATCTAAGAGATACGTGTGTATATCCAATGCATACATGATTATGGTTATTAGTATAGTTGATAGGCAATAATGTCTTTACCTACAAAATTTACTGACATAATCCACACGGCCAAATTGGTTAGAATCTTTAATAGTAATGTTTTATTTTAAAAAGTATTTTTTATATAATAAAAAATATTTTAAATATAAATAGAAAAAATTTTGTATAACTTTAATAGACTCTTATTGTTTTTAATCTTCATTTTATTTTATCAAATAAATATTAATACTTAATAGAATTAAATAATTGTTACGGATGACAGTAATATAGTGGTTTTCAGGGTTAGATGGTGATAGCTAAGAGTTCGCCTGACAGTAATGTGGTGGATGTGGTGGTTGTGATATTGAGATTAAGACGAGGTAAAGGAATTTATTCTTAAAAATGAAATGGGGGACAATGCTTTATGAGTAGAGGTGGTGATAATGATACTGATAGAAGCAAACTGATAATAGCAGTGATAGTTGAGGTGTAATAGTGGAATTTCTTGTATGGTCCAGATGGCAGTAAAGACGGCAATGTCACAGCAAGGAAGCAAGAATCTGTAATCAATTTCAAAGAGTCTTGACAAATAGAAATGGTCTAAAAACATATTTATATTGTGTAGTTGTAAATTTTTCTTTAAAGTAATTCAGTGCTATTCTCATTTAGCAGTTAAAACTTTATGACGACAAGAAATCTTTATTTAAATTGTGCAACTAAAATGACTATTTATTTATGCAGCATTGATCCATTTTAACGTTTTCTTTCTCTCTCTCTTTTTTTTTTTAAAGCATCATTGGGAACTTTGAACAGGGTTCCTCTTAGTCACAACCAGCATGGCTAAATGAATGCTGACTTAATTTTGCTCCTCCTAGAATTACTATTTATGAGGCCTATAAAAGCCTAGTTTCTTTCTGGGCTAGCATCATATTTGATATCAATCCCTAAGTTGTTTTCATTCTCAAAGAATTTTTCATTTTACTTAAAATGTTGGACTGAAAAAAAAAGGGCATTTGTAGCATCATATATTCTTTAGGCATCTCTACATCAGTATTCCAAAAAATTTTTTACTATTGTGTGGCCAACCCCTTTTGTATAGGGAAGTACGAATTAGCTTTGTTCACAACTGAAATTCAATGTCTTCTATTTGAATGTTCTCACAATTGATTATGATTTAGATGCCAAGTGAGACTAAAGTATTGGAAATAGTTTGACAATTTTCATGCATAGTAATGTGTAATTGTTTAACCATCTCTTACACATACTGGTAGCACAGATTATATGGTTCCACCACATATATTTTACTGCATGCAAATTATTGTTGATTACCTTTATTATTCATCATATATTTTTTGCTGCTTCCTTTATATTGCGACATATTGGAAAATTTTAATCTGGTATCTCTTCCCTAGGCTACAAGATTATAACGTGGAGACGGCCATAGCTATAGTTGCTGATGGAAATGCCATCCTTAAGATTGACACCCAGCACTTGAGGGACATTAACTTTAGAATTGGTGCTATCTACCAGTTCATGGGCAAACTCCTTATTCAACATCATAATGAGGTAATAGTTAGATTCAGTTGAAGGGTCTGTCTTCACCATACACTTTTTCTATCTTCTCACTTTATTGTTCATGTAATTTGGCACTGTTTTTTTGTTTCAGGCGATCTTGCAGGCGCGCGTCGTAAGGAATGTTGATGGCATTGATCTCAGACTATACCATCAGTCTATACAGCTGCTAAGACAATTCCAAGCTGAGCACATGAAGAATTCAATTACTTAATACTTACTAGAAGTTTAGCAGGACTAGAGGATGCGTTGCAGTAAGTTTTCAATTGTTTGCTTCAAATATTTCTTTCCTCAGCACCCAACTTTTGAAATGTGGATATTGAAGTAAAGCTTTTGTATTTCCTTTTTGTTTATGTAGTCCTTGCTCTTAACTCTTTCACTTGCTCTTCCTAAATGAATGTATGAGGCACCGTAATCGTTTGCTTTGCTATCTCTCTCACTTAATATTAGTTTCTTTGATTTCAAACAAAGATACAACAAAAGCCAAAAATATGAAATATAAAAAATCCAGGATTCTACCTAATGTTTTCAGAACTACACCAAAAGGGTAAAATCAAAAACTGGCTAACGGTTCATTGTTAAAAACTAATTAACTGAAAATCAGAAAAAAAAAATTCGATCGACCAAAAACGTAGGTCAAAATTGAAAATTGGATTAAATTAGTTTACTCTAAAACTACGTCATTTTGTGAAAAAAATTATTATTTTATTCAAAATTTAAACATTACGAATATTTTTATTTTACCATATTATATTTTTTAATTTTTAAATAATTTTAAGTATTATATATATATATATATATATATTAAAAAATTTTAAAAACAATCTTGTTGAATAATTTCAATCAAACCGATCGAATAAAAAATGATTAGTTGATTAGTTCAATTTTTGAAAACATTGATTCAACCTCTTCAAGTTTTCAAGTTATAGAAAACGAAAAATTAAGTTTGTGATCCTATATAAAATGCAATCATGAAATAAAAACTTCCAATTTCTGAGGCTATATGATAATCCAAAACCAACTAGCACATAACATGTGGGCCTTTTGAGATGGACTTCTGATAAAATGAAATGGGTTGGTCTATAGTTTTTGTACAATGGCCTACTTATTTTTATTGCATCTAATATTTGGAAATATTACCGAAAGCAATATCTTACAAGTCCATTGGATTTATCTCCACTAAATTAATCTTAAAAATTTTTTATAATAACCGTTATGAATAATTCTTTTTCTGGAGGCTTTTAATTATCAAAATTTAATATTTTAATTCGGAATCATTTTTCTAAAAAAGCAAATTTATGGATAAGTAATTTTATGAATGTAAAATTCTTGTGTTTGATTTTATATAAAATTTTTGAAAAATTTAAAATTAATATGTTTAGTTTATACATATGATAATTTAAAGAAATTAATCTAGATTACTATCATGCTCTTAATGTAATTGCATATTTTTATTTAATTAATTTATACCAAAAAATTCTTATATAATGAAATTTATTATAGTAATCAATTCAATATAAAATATAATTAAATATAATATAATTATAATATATAATACTACAATACATAATAAATAAATATAGTATAATATAATTTATAATTAAAATGAATATAAAATATAATAATAATGAAATTAAAAATAATAAAATATTATAATATTGCATTTATATGTAAATCAAATGTTAAATTTAACACTTGTAAATTAATTTTCTTGAGTTTCTCTCAATCAAGCGCCTTGTCTAAATAATTTGATCAACAATTTCAAATATTACACCAATAGCAAAATATTTTCTATTCATCTTTGATTACAACCGAAACACCAATTGTCAAATAGTCATTTGGTTGAGTCAATCTAACCCATAAAAGTCACCCAAAATTTTTTTTTTTTTTTTGAAAGTTTAGATTTCTCATGATGGTATATTAGAACGCAAAGATATAGGTGGTAATGATGAGCATAATTAATAAAAATAGCTTCATTAATATTTTTTTAAATGATGAACATAATTAATAACAATGGGATTCCACGTTGCAAGTCTTTTTCAGCCCACACCGACCAACGAAATGTAGAAAAAGAGGGCTGAGATCCGGCTTTGCCGCTTTCTTCAAATGCTTGGATGTCGCTATCCTCTGCACCGTCCCACACGTGATTGCTGGGTTCAACGTGGCAGGTTTTCATTTGCAAAACGTTTGAAGCGGGGCGGTCTGTGCCTGATTTTGGGGTCCCACACGATCGTAGGCACCGATTTCTTTCTGATCAGTGTGTCATTTTGGATATAATAATTAGTATGGTAAAATAAACAAACTATTTTTAATATTTAAATTTTAAATAAGGTAATGTAATTTTTTAAAAAAATTTAGAATGATATAATTTTAAATTAAATTAAATTAAATTTATTTTTTATTTTAAAATTTAATCATATTATTTAATTATATCTAGAACGAGATAGTAAAAACCATTGATAAAATATTTTAGAATTTTCTTTGTTTCTTTTTTAAAAATAAATTTCAAAATGTTTAAGAATTTTCTATGTTTCTATTTTTTTAAATATTCATAAATGTAACTATGTTTAAACTTAGTTACAAATTCTAATTAATTCAATCTAAGTTCTATAAAACTCTGATTAATTTATAACAAAAAAGATATAGAAAGTAATCTCTCTCATTTGAGAGAAATTAAAAACGTGATAATATAAAAATAAGAATAAATATCACAGATTTAAAGCAAATTTTGATTATTTTAATGTAATTTTTGGTCATTAAATTTATCAAGTAATTTCTCTAATAAATCTCTATTTATTATCTTTCTTATTATTATAATGAATCAAATACTGAATAGAAATATAATATTGATTTCTATTATTTTTTATTGAATAAGATTATTTTTAACAAATAAAAAGATGAATTAATTAACAAACAATATCAATATTACTTTCGCAAATTTTTTATCTGCCAAATTAGGAAATTTGTTATTTTGTTTTATTTTTAATTTTAGAAATCAATGGGATACTATTTTTTAAAGAAATTTATCATTCTCATTCATGAGAGAAAATTAATAAAATAATACTTTGAGCATTTCAATAAAAGTTTTTTTTTTTTGCCATACTTAGTTATTTTTTATATAATTAAATTTACTTAATAAAATCTTTTAATTTTATATAATTACTTTAAATGACAAATAAAAAGTGAGTAATTGATATATGACTATTTAAGAATAGTTAAATCCAATCATTTAATTGTCGGCCTTAGAACGCGTAAGGGATTTATTAGGTGGTTTTATGACCATCATTCAATATATTCTTATGAAAAACGTTATTTGTAAGATAAAATATGATGACACCCTTCGATTTTATTCTAATATACTAGTTATTCCCTTTTCATAAAAATAAATTATAATATTCTTATATTTTGATATCAGTATACTATATAGTTTTTTATTATCGAATATTAGTCTATCTATGAGTAAAAATTGATAAAGTTAATATATTTTTTAATATCTAAAATAACTTTAATTAAACAAAAAAAATTAATATGAAAACAACATAGTAGTTAAAGGTAGATCTAAAAATCAAAATGTATCATCAATCTAAAAAATAAAGAAATTCTAAAAAATGAGATTTACTAGAAGTAAAAGACAATGAAAAGAATAAAGAAGAAGAGTGGTTATAGATAACATAATCAATATGGATGATAATATTATTGATTTGAGAAATAAAAGAGTAAAAGGAATAAAAGACAATACAGTAATAACTGAGAGTCTTAACATTGGTGATTCAATTAAATATAAAAAAGAGAGATAAAGAGATAAATTTATTTAGTATATTGATCAATACATTTAACATTTTTTGGTAATTCTTAGCAAAGATAAGCATTGATATTAATGAAGAGTAATTTCGATGCTTCATTTGAGTTTATAGAAAAACTGACATAAAAATTTCAAATTTGACAATATCAAAATATAAAGATGTTATTGTTTATTTTTATAACATGAGGAACTAAATCGTGTATTAGAGAAAAATCTAAGACCCTCATTGTGTCACCGATAATGCTGTAACTGGTATGCCGCGAATACCGATACCGTCATTTTTCACAATATCGTCCAATACCGATACCGTAAAATTATAAAATCGATATCGTTGACGATGAAAACTGCAAAAATCTATATCATTAAAATTATGCAGTATTGACGGTATTGCCGATACCAATACCAAAAAATTGTGTAACCATGGATGAAATCGAGTTGAATCATTTATTAACATAGATGAATGATTCAAATCGAAACCGATATCAATACCTATAAACCTTTTAAATTTATAAAATATAGATACAAAAAATTTCATTATCAATATACCAATGATATACTATTAAAACTTTTCTAATAACCGAAACTGAAATTAAAATCGAAAAATTTTAAATTTTAATACAAAAATTTTTGATAATTTATAATTTCAGTTTCAATTTAATTTGGTGGTTCGATTTTGACGATATACTGTTTAACAACGGTTAAACTTACACCTCTAGTCACCGACTATAAATGAAGGCACTCATATTCTTTGCTCTCGGACCCATCAGAGCAATGGTGTTGAGTCCTATACTGTCGTTCATGATGTTGTTGGTGGACGTGGGACCAACTGATCACGACTACACTCTATCCAGCGACAGCCCATGCATTTTAACTGCACTACAACATCAAATCAAATGATCAACCATTGAAATGATTAATTTTTCACACTTTATCATTGAAATATTTCGACTATCTTGTTACCCTTTTTCTTTTTCTTTTTTTTTCAGAAAGAAATGATGAAAAAGTTCATAAAGTGGCAAAACCCTAATCTTGTTTTTATGGTTGCTGCTGGAATCTCCGATCATGTGGCAGGCAATGAAAGATTTTCTTTTGTCATATAAATGTTATCTTTATGATGTTATTGTCTTTACTTATGTTTTATGCAAAATTCAAAATTTTCATATTTATTATATACATGATTTAAATTTTAATAAAAAGATAAAAAAAACAATATTTAAATGTGAACAGTTATAAATAGAATCGTAATATATTTGAAAAGTTATTTTTTAAATTAGTTTAATGCAAATAATCAAAATATTACATCTAATACAGCAAATGAGAACATTTAGAGGACTTTTGCATTGTTATAGTTTATAGTTTTTTTTTATTTTAAATTTAAAAATAATTTCTACTAAATATTTTTTAAAATACTAATTGTCTGATTCTTTTATATTTACTACAAAATATTTTAAAAATAAAAAACTGCAAATTTTAAATTTCAAAATTTTATTTTTTATTTTGTGATACTAAATAAGATCTTAATGTTTTGATGTTTCACAAGCACCATGTGACTAAGATATTATCTTTTTTATCTTAAGATAAAAAAAAATTAAGTATTTTCTCTTAAAAGAAAAAAAATTAAGGATTTACAATACAATTTAATTAGTAGATAGTCTATTACAATATAATTTAATTAGTAGATAATCTATGCATTAATGGGCTATATTTAGTATATTATTTAAAATACATTAATAAAATTAAATATTAACTATTAATATATAATTAAATTAAATAATATTTCTTCTAGATATATATTATGTACATATCATTTTTTAATTTCAAACTTTGTGATTTTTTTATTAGATAATACTACATGGCAAACTAATAGAGATTTTAATTAATTTGATGATTATCAAATTCTTATCTCAAATAAAATAGATTAAAAGGAATTAAAGGAAAAATTTTCTTATCTACAAGGGAAAAAAAAGTGAACTTTGTACGTACCACATCACATGGTAACAGTTTGTATATGTAGATGATTTTTTCGAACTAGACATACTGTAACATATTTATTGTATTGGTTCTTGAAATCTTTAGATTTTGAATTCGAATTTCTTCGTCAATTATTGATTAAAAAAAAAAAACTAGACAAATAGTACCCTGTACTCCCCAAGGAAATAATATCAATCAAAGCCAACCAACTTGAAGCTATTATTTTTTTTTAAAAGAAAATTATATACTTCCATCACAGAAATCATATACTTCACAAATAAATATTTTTTCTTTATTTCATACTTATATATATTTATTAATTTTTTCCATGCATGGCTCCTGCTTTGGTTTCTTATGATTATCCTTCGTTAAGGACAAATGACGAAGAACCCACTAAAATAATAATTTGGTATCATCACCAGCCGAAGCTTTCATATAATTTATAATTAGCCATTTAAAAACGAATTAGCCATGATTGTCTACTGAATTCTATGTAGACGGTGTCGGTCCAAAAAGGGCAGCGAATGGCTGATATGTGACCATGTGTTAGGTTTAAATTTTTTTTTTTTTTAAATTTAGGTCATGTTTATTACGAAGTTATCCATTTTTTATAAAAAAATAACTTTTTAGAAAAAAAAGTATTTATTAAAAAATTATCTCTTAAAAAATGAAAACTTTATAGAATTTAATTCATATAATTTTTTGAAAATATAAAATAATTATATTTAATTGACTCACTAAGTTTTAGAAAAATATGTGATAAAATACTATTTTATCTATAATATAACCAATTTTATCTCATTAAATAAGTTTATTTATATAAATAATTATAAAATAATTTTAAAAAATATTTCTCACTTCTCCTAATTAAGTTGCACTGATTGACTTGCTCTCTTCAATAAATTATTTTTTCTATATTGAAGAAATTGAGTGAAAATAAGAACAATTTTTTTTCTTTAACTCTACAGTTTATTACAACCAAACATTAAAAAAAAAAAAAACTACTATTTTCAGAAAGCTACAACTGTTTAACCAACTTCATTCCAAATAAAATAAACAGCATAGTTAATTTTTGGAAGGACAGACAAGTCCATTCATTTTCATTAAGCATACATTGTCAATTGTTGGACATTCCATTTTGATAGGATTATTCAAAAAAAAAAAAAAAAGGAGTCTTACTTGTAGTTGTGTATTAAAAAATGTCACCCAAAATCGTATGGTTTGAGAAGTGGGGTTTATATATTCTCCAAATAATAATTAAAAAAAATGGGTTTATACATGTTAATGGTTTAGCATATACTTTCATGAAGTATTATTGAAATAGGGGCAAATGGTTTCTATGTTCCCTGAAATTTTTTGCATCCCAAGAGAATTGGACATGGTCAAGTATCTACTTTGAGACATTATATATATTAAATTTACATAAATAGTAATACTATATTAATTTGTTCGATGCTCTTCAAATATGATTATAGGATCTGAGCATGTTTACTGGGTGGAGTAGCAAACATATTTAACGTGAAAAAGGAACACAGATATTTGATATTCCAAGATCAAATTAATAGCTACATAATCTTCCAAATTCTCATGGCAGTTATTCCCAGACTCAAGTGACCTTCAACGAAGGGCACATCGAACCCATAATTCTGATTACAAGAAAAAAAAATATTATATTCAAAAGTCACTAATAAGTCATTGTCAAATTTAAGGACCTTCTACTTCGAGAATGCCATTTATGAGAAAGAAAACAATTTCATCATGTAACTCATTTAATAACCATAGAAAGATAATGTCAATGAGATTTGCTTTTATATAGAGAGATATAAAATAAAAGATAATTTTTTCGATTAATTTTTACCATAACAAGAAAATATTTATTATATTTAAGAAAGTAGAGTCGAGTTGAAACTAATTAGATTTGATTAAATTAACATAATATAATTTTGATCAATGTGTAAGTCAAGCATTTAGATAAAAACTATAATTCAGAGGTTGATTAGTTGATATTGGTGTTCGATTAAAATGGAGGCAATTAACTGAAAAAAAAATGAAAAAATTGTTTTTTTTTTCTAACCATTTATAGTTGACCAACAATTGGGACATTATGATATTGAAATACATAGATTTTTATTTTTTTTCAACCTCAAACAGTTTGAGCCTGTATTCATGATCAGTAATATACCTAACTGTATATATCACATGTCAAGAATTTCCAAAGCACATAAAGGGTGGAAAAAGAAAAAAAAGGAACAGAAAACCATAACCAAAACACCCTTTTTAAGCCAGAAAAAAAGATGCTAACTAGAAAAGAAAGAGCCAAAGGAAGACTCTTTATAGCTAAAAAGTAAACTCGCGAATCAGCGAGTGTCTGTACAGAGGAAAAGAAAGAAAGTTTTTTTCTTTGTTATCTTCTCCAAACCCCGAGATTACAAAGGAAAAAATCACAACCCAACAAAACAGGAACGCAGAAACTTCTTTATCTATCTCTCATTATGGATTGTGATTTCTCTCCATCTTCTTTCTCTCGAATTCTCAGCTCCTGTTCTTGCAGTTCTTGCGTCATGTCCGGGCTGATGATCTCACCTGTCTTGCAGTCTCATCTGCTACATGTCCTCTAGTTTTTTTTTGTGTTTTCTTTTTTTGCCTCAAAGGTTAATTCAGTTTCTTTCTCCACTTGTTTTCATTATTTCAATTATGGGTCAGTAGAAAATATTGAAGCTTTGTGTTTTCATTTCTTTGGTTGGTGATATATAATATGAGCAGCTTAGTTTAGCTTTTTGGTATTCTTCTTTGTGTGTTTTTCTAAGCCTTTGCCGTTAAAGATTTGATCTTTGTTTGTTTGGTTTCTGGGAAAATACTGGAAGTGGAAGGAAAAAATAAAAAGATCTTGAATTATAAGGTTCATTCATTCTGAATTAATAATTCATGCAAATAACTGATTATTGCTGTGTTAGGCTAATATCATTTTTTTTAACATTATGGGGCTTCAAACTATATAGTAAGAGAATTATACAAGAAAAAATTTATGTTATTTCACTATTTTTTTTTCCAGCTGAGATATTAGACCATTAGTCTGTTAGTTCTTAAGCAAAATGTGTGGATGTGTTAAATGAAAATTTAGCAGCATAAGGTTGTTCTCTCTTTTTTTTTTCCTAAAGGTTAATTAAGCTAGAATTATTATTGCTGAAAATTTAGCAGAACAACGGTTATTCTTTTTGCTTCTCTCTCTCTCTCTCTCTCTATATATATATATATATATGTGTGTAAGATTGTGTTTGTGTGTGTATTCGAAAGATTTCCTTTTTCATGTTTTCCTCAATTTTTCTTGGCAAAAAAACCAAAGGATCAACTTCTGTGTGGTTCATTAGTAAATGGAGGAAAAGATTGAGAATTAAAAATGTGAATAGGTTCCCTTTTTGTTTTTGCTTTCAGTAGATTGACAAACCCTACTAGTGGTAGTAGGTGTGTTTCTGTGGCTGCTTATTGAATCTTTTGTTTAGCTTCCAATGGTATATTGGAAATGAAATTCGAAATTTACCTTTCTTGGGCTATTTTCTCTGATACCAAACAAGAACAGTAATGGAATGGCCAGAATAGTTTAGTACTACCTAAGGGCAGGGGTTGTTTATTTTTCATCTAGTGTTGTTTTGCTCTTGGCTTTTCTACAAAATCTAGATGCATGTTGGAATTCCATGTCGGATTGAATATTCTCTGTGATGTATTCCAGATTTACAGCTTTTGGTTTCTATTGCTATTAAATTGTTAGATTCTTGGGGTTCTCAGTCAGATCATATCTTTTTTTTTTTTTTTTTCTTTCACTCCTTGTATCAAATTATCAATTCAATGTACTTTAATCACTGTTTTGGTTCTCAGCAACAAATTTTTTAGTAAAAAACTGCAACTAGGCTTCCTTTCTTGAGAATATTTTATCATTTATTTTCTTTCATGTCATTCTTATGGGTTTGCTATTTATCTCTGAATATTCAGGTTTTTAAATCTACATAAAGGTGGAATCGTACCATTTTGAGCTATAACATTGGAAATGAGGCATCTATCTTCTATGTTCAATGGGCTGGCAAGGTCACTTTTGATAAGAAAAGGGAAGAATAATGGGAACGATGATGGAAGGGAAGCTGTCAAAGCAATGGCAAAAGAAGCGAAGAACAATGACTTGATATTGAGATCTTCTGGAATTGTGAATGTTGACGGCTTGAAGAATTTTGCCTCAGTTTTCTCAAAGCGAGGCGAGAAAGGAGTGAACCAGGATTGCTTAATTGTATGGGAGGTAATAATAGTACATTAACTAGTACATGGTCCTGTGTTTCCAAGTTTGTATAGTCACATTTGGCTAAGTTTAATTGCCAAGAAATAGATGTTAGAACATCAAAATGGCATGAACTTGCAAGTTTTTAATTTGCTCTGTTTGATGAATATCCATATGATTTCTTTATTCTAAATATGATTTGGACATGCATTTTTTAATGAATAATGCTGTTATCGTTTCTCTGATAGTAGGAATTTGGATGCCAAGAAGACATGACTTTTTGTGGGATTTTTGATGGACATGGTCCCTGGGGGCATTTTGTGGCTAAAAAAGTCCGAGAATGGATGCCATCTTCTCTTCTGTGTAATTGGCAGGAGACACTTGCTCAAATTTCACTCAATCCAGATATCGACTTGGAGTCGGATGAAAAACATCAAAGATTCAATATATGGAAGCGTTCCTATATAAAGACTTGTGCTGCCATTGATCAGGAGCTGGAGCAGCACCGAAGGATTGATACATTCCATAGTGGAACGACTGCCTTGACAATTGTCAGACAGGTTGGAGGAGCTTCTTATCCCTAGTGGGTCTTTAAATGTGCAGTGCTTACAAATTATATGAAAGAAATGATGATCGGATAAGTCACCAAAATAAGGGGAGAAGTATATGCTAAGATTATTTTAGAATGCTATTGTCAACACGAGGACTTGTACATAATCAATCATTGTAGGGTGTGCAAACCATGACATGAAGTTCTCTCGTATTATGACCTTACTTAAAGTTGGTTCATGTATGACATGGATGGATTGTAGTAACATCCTAGTTTCTGTTTCATCTAGGGAGAAATCATTTTCATAGCAAATGTTGGCGACTCTCGTGCTGTATTGGCCACCACCACAGATGATGGAAACTTGGTACCAGTTCAGCTTACTGTTGATTTCAAGCCCAACTTGCCTCGTCAGTTCCTTCCCTCCTTCTTGTTTCTGTAACAGCAAGAAAGGTGTTATTTCTTACTGTAATGCTGATTTTATTTTCTTTTTGTGTTCAGAGGAAGCTGAAAGAATACTTCAGTGCAACGGACGGGTGTTCTGTTTAGAGGATGAGCCAGGGGTTCACAGAATTTGGCTGCCGGATCAGGAATCACCTGGACTGGCAATGTCCAGAGCCTTTGGAGATTACTGCGTAAAGGATTGTGGAGTTATTTCTGTCCCTGAAGTGACGCAGAGGCATATAACCAGCAGAGACCAATTTGTGGTGCTGGCAACTGATGGGGTATGTATAAATGGATTATACTCTGATATAATATATAAAAATTGATCAAATTACTTGAGGAATATATTTGATAATCTGTTGAAACATGCATTGTTATTTCTGAAACGTGTTCGTAAATTGAATGTGCCATTACAACTGGTTTTCTCATGTAGGTATGGGATGTGATATCTAATCAAGAAGCAGTCCAAATTGTATCTTCAACACCAGACAGAGCAAAGGCAGCTAAGCGCCTAGTAGAATCTGCAGTCCATGGGTGGAAACGCAAGAGGAGAGGGATTGCAATGGATGATATATCGGCTATTTGCCTGTTCTTCCACTTCTCTTCTGCATCTCAGCAATTTCACCTTATTAGTACGCCTAAATAATAGTGGTAAGAAAATATTAAAAAAGCAAAGCAGTTGCCATCAGTGTATTATTCCCTTCAACCCTCTATGTAGCCATTAGAAAGCATTCATAGTCGATTTCTGAATTGAGCAGGAAATGAACCAAGAAATATGATTGTCAATGGTATAGCTAACGAAGAGAAAAACGAGTTGCTTTTTCAGCCTAGTATCACCTGTTACTCGGAAAGTAGGCCAAATCTAGGCTTCGGAGATGGTTGGCCATAATAGAAATTTTAGTGGAGTTTGAACCTCAATTATTCCTTATGATGTATTAAACAGAAAAGGGAAAAAAATAAAAAGAAAGACTATAATGAAAATAATGGAAATCGCTAAATTGCCCGCAAAATAGAATGGCAATATCAGCATCCCCAAAAAGTGGAGAAGAATTGGTCTTTGGCGTCATGTCCTCCTTGACGTGCATGTCATCCACCAGCCTCGTGTATAAACCTCCTAAACGTATCTCTATCTTCTACCTTTCCTTTTCTTTATCCATCATTTTTCGTTCTTTGATAGCTTCTGATTCCTTTCATCGTTTCTTGTTTCAAGCAAAAATGCCTGGAACAGAGAACCAGCAATCATTCCTTGGCCGAATCAGCATCCGCCGCAATCAAGTAATTCCAATGGAGGGTAACGAACAAGAACAAGAAGGACTCGAACTTTTCCAAAAGCACGTCGCTGATCGGTTCACCGATCTTCTTTCCCCCCCAGAAGAGATCGCTTCCATTTCTCCTCTCCTCTCCATTTCTTGGCTACGAAAACTGGTAGACGCATTCCTGTGCTGCGAGGCAGAGTTCAAGGCAGTCCTCGTAATGGGCCGCGACCCATCTCACCTAAGCAAGCCACCATTAGACCGCTTGATTCCTGAGCTCTTAGAAAGATCAGTTAAAGCTCTAGATATCTGCAATGCAGTCTGCAGTGGCATTGATTCCGTTCGCCAGTTTCAAAAATTTGCAGAGACTGCAGTGTCCGCTCTCGCAGAGCAGAACAATAATATAAGCGATGGACAAGTGAAAAGAGCAAGAAAAGCCTTATCTTTCTTGATCGCAGCTATCACTAATGACGATAAAGATCTAAAGGGTGCAGAGCGGACTTGGTCTTTTGGTCGTAGGCCTAATGCTAACAATAATAAAGAAAGAGGACCAGCAAATTTGAATTTCCGGTCCTTATCTATGGTGGTGGCTAAAAATTGGTCCGCTTCGAAACATATTCAGGCCATGTGTTCCAGTCTAGCTGTGCCACGTGGTGGGGAGTCGACCGGGCTGGCGATGCCTGTTTATATAATGAGTTGTGTAATGGTGTTTGTGATGTGGGCACTGGTGGCTGCGGTGCCATGTCAGGAGAGGAGCGGGGCGGGGGCGCCGCATTTTCAGATTCCGAGGCAGTTGGGCTGGGCCCAGAGTATGATTGGGCTGCAGGAGAAGATTGGAGACGAGTGGAAGAAGAAGGAGAAGGAGAAGAAAGGGTGTGCTGGGTTGATGGAGGAAATCCTGAGGATGGAGAAGTTGGGCCAGAGTTTGGTTGAGTTTGCTGATGGGTTTCAGTTTCCTGGGGGGGTGGAGAGGGTGGAGGAGGCGGCCACGCAGGTGGCGGAGCTTGGCGAAATTTGCAGGAAGATGGAAGAAGGGTTAGTTCCTCTGCAAACTCAGATTAGAGAGGTGTTTCATAGGATTGTGAGGAGCAGAGCTGAGATTCTTGAATTGGTGGAGAACGGTGGCAAAATTTCTCAACCTAATACATAATTTTTTGGCACATTGGATTTGTTAATTTGATCTAAAATTTGTGCTTAACATATTAAATTTTTTTATTTTTTTCGTTAGGTGGTTCAAATTGTTCATGGGTGTATGCATGAACATGCACATTGAACTTAAAATATAGATTTATGTAATTTTTTTTTGTTCTACCAAGAATGTGCATTGAATTTTGCAGAATCTTTAGCAATAAAATTGTTTCTCGACCAGAAAAATGACTTGATTATATGATAGAAAAAGTTTGAACAAAAGTTTTTTTCCCATAGATTGTTTACCCTTTACAGTTTGTCTTTGTTTCTTGCTGTATGATATAAGTTCCACCATTGCAGTTCAGAAGGTTGAAAGAAACAAAAGATTACGGATCCAACTGAAAAGAATAGTAATTAGTGAACCAAAACAACTTTTAGAAGAGAAGAACTATTATCAATTGCAAAAGCATACCACTACGTATACATTTTTCTTTATCTATTTTCCTGCACAGTGAATACATCAAAGCCAATGTGGCCATCAAGCACATCTTGGACATTGTTAATGTGTTAATATTTCTGCTGGTGTTAGCTGAATACCTAATGCTATATGGGGGTTAGCTAGGCTTAGTGAAATACGTGAGGAGATGCATAAAACTCGCTCTCATTGAACACTGGTCTTAAATCTTCTTGACACATGAATTCCAAAGAGAAGGAAACAAGACACCCCTTAATTGATTTAAGCCTTTCCATTGGGTCTGTCACCTTAATTTCTCCATTCTCATGATATTCTAGCTTCTCTGGAGCTATTCCTAAGTCAATGGTCGTGTGGCCAAGTTTATCCTTCCAATGGTTCATGCTTTGTCTCAGGGCAGCCCTGTATTCAACCATAATGTTAAAGCTTTGTCTGTGCCAAAACATCATATCATTTATTAAGAAGACAGAAGGTCAGGCAATTATGTTGGAGCGTACCTTGAGTGTATGCGATCATTTGGAAGACAAGCAAAGACATCTTGATAGATCTTTGTATTTTCCTGTCAGATATATATGGAACACTTAAATCACAGTCAAGTAATATTTAAGTTTCTTGGTGAAGAAAGTATAGTGCTATGAAAAACTAAGATCAACCAAGAAACATTTCTTGGATGAGATATCCTACAGCAACAGGAAAAGTTAATGGGAGGTTCACTGAATCTTCTAATCTAAAATTTTTGTTCATTCTTACCTTTGCAGTTGTCAACCATAAATCTTTATATGTAGTCTCTGCTAAAGGATCGCTGATTTTATTGATCTGAATGAAGGAAACATGTATAAGGTCATTTGCTTGTTAAAAGTATCCATGAGCCCAAAACAAGTGCATGGACATAATGAGGAAAACAGTTTAACAAATTATATTAGTAACAAAGCCTCTTTGGGTAAACAAGTGAGAGGACAAATGTTCATGTAGATCATCCTAACACTAACCTCTCCTGCATTAAGACCAAGATGCTCTGACCAGAGAGAGCACCTCAGACTGTGTGTAAATTTCCCAGCTTTCCAAGGCTCTCCATTCATGGATGACTCAAAAAATTCCTTATCTTCAATGACCACCCCAATCTGAAACACAAATATTAGTATACTTCTATAGTTATGGTCCTTTGAGAGTTGTAAGGAAATTATAGCATGCATTTCAATCTTAAACCGACTTTGAAACCAGGAACATGATAATATACTGGTAATACCTCTGAGTCTCTTGATCCAAGCAAACTCCTGTCATTAATATTAGATGATCCAATCAAGGCAACACAATCATCTACTATCATAACTTTGCTATGCACATAAACCTGCGTGAAAGATAAGGAAGAGAAGAAATATTCACTGGGGGTGGACTCCTGATCTTATGGGAGATAGGAAAATGCTGTCAAACAGCATGAAGCTTAGTTGGTATAGACAGGGCAGGATTCTAATAATCACAGCACACCGGGACATGATAAAGGACTGATAGAGTAACTGAGAACAGCTTATATGAGTATTCCCAACTATGATTCAGTCATGCATCCAACATCCTATACAGGTGCCTAGCATTATTAACAAAAGGTTAGAAAAGTATAAAGAAATAAAATATGAGATAGTACCTGACTCGTGGCTACAGGACCGCCTTTGAAAAGTCTGCCATATGTCCTAAGACCATAAAATGAAATGTAATCGTGCATTTTAGGACCGAGCAAAGCATTGAGATTATACAGTATCGAAGTCTTTTCTCTGGAAATGGTTCGATACTGCCAATGCATTATGGCTCTAACTGTTGCTGCCCCACCATCATCTAGACCTCCCTGTCAATGAAATATCACAACATGAGAGACGGGGTAAGTATTATATTTACAATTAACACTTAACAGAAAAACAAAGAAAAAAAATCAACAGTTCTTTCTGATGTACCAAAAAGAAAAAAACGATCAAGAGTTATACCTGGAAGCCTGGTAAGAGTGGTATGACAATAATGACTCGAAAACACTTCTGTTCTTTTTGTGCTTGTAGAATACGATTGTATACTGCATCCAGGACACGGTTTTGTATAATTTCATCTCCATGAAGACCTGATATGAAAAATTGATTCTGGAAATGTAATAGTGATATTAGCATGACATGAGCCCCCTAATTTAAAACTTTCAGTTCCAGACATCACTTTGACAAAATGAATTTACATGCCAAATAACTTTCAAAATCGGCACAACAATGACAGAGAGCTTAACAATGAAAAAGGTCTTTAATTCAAGGCTTCATGGAAAAACAAGTTTTGACTTAAAGGTCCATGAAAGTTTTGTAAAAGAACTAATGGTCATTATGGAAACTACAATTTCCTCCAATAACATTTGAGAAGCCAAGATGTCAATTTGATGCTTCCAAATAGAAATTTACACAGGACAGATTAATTCATATAACAATCCAGATCATCACCAATTCAATCATGAAAAATATGAGTTTCTCCATCAGAAAAAAGCAAAATCAATTTCATAAAGTTCAGATACCTCAATGTAGATGAAATGCTGTGCTTTTTCAATGAGAGAACAATAAGCATTATGGATGCTTTCTTCAGATTGGCTGACTCCAGCAGACCATTGACTGACACTTCTGATAACCTAACATTATATATATATTAACATGATGAGCAGAGATAAATTGTACACTGACAGACAAATTAAAATTTAGATACATGAGAGTGAAGAAAAATAATATTGCACTATGAGTAAATTTTTCCCCCACAGAAATATTCGGAAAAGATAATGATATTGTCTGAGTCCTCTAAATAACATTTTACAAGTACAAATTGAAGTTTCAAGCTGTGGTTTCACCATTTTAATTCTGAATTATTATTCACATTCATTTTTGTTTGATTGTTTGAGAAATATTTATGCGTATTTCTTTTCATCATTTTAGATTTGGTATGAAAATGCAAGGCTTAGTGTGGCATCTGATATGTCGAAATTATCTTGCAGTGAGCTTGATATTTACTGATGGAAACAGAAGTTGGCCTACTACAAGTGGTATTCTGGAAAAGGAAAATGCACAAGCAGATATGCATGGCTAAGGCTGTACACAAATGTACTTCTCAGAGAAGGTAAAAAAAAAAAAAAACGAAACCTTCCAAATTTTCGAAGTGATTTTCAGAGTATTTGCACTAAACATCAGAGATGTATCTGACCTGACAGCAACACACAGTGCGTGGCCCAACTTGCCCATAATCACCCGCAGAAACATCAGCGTCATCATCGTCTTCTTCTGATGTTTCTAACCCTTCAGTGTTACTCTGAAGATCCATTGAATCGAGTTCATCAACACAATCCTTCACAGGATAATCTGGAACTAAAGCTTCAACTTTGGACTTCAGGGAGGAAAATGAAAAGCTTCCATAACGCCCTGTTGTCTGATGAGGAGGTTTGCTATTCCTGCGTCCAACAGTTATCAGTTGATCTTCATTGGAAGGGACTAGGGCATCAGCTTCCTGAGGCAAAAGCAATGGGACATCTTGCAATGGGGAGAGCGAAAAGGAATCCTGTCTCTCAATCTCTTTCTGGGTTTCTTCTGCACTCTTGTTCTCAATATCTATCTCTCTGCCCCTTCCCAGGTAATGAGGAAGGACCATGTGGTGGTGGGGCATCAGTAGTGGAATTGTTTTCTCATTTGGGGCTTTGCTTCTCTAAGAAAAAGTGAAGTATGTCAGAAACTAAAATCTTCAAAAGAAACTTGTATTACAAGACAAATTGCAGGAGATAAACCTTAGCATGGTTCCAACGCTGAACGAAGTGCCTTGCAACATCACGGCAAGGCGGTCCCCAGAGAGCACAATGGACATCATGCCACGGCATGCGTGGATATTTTTCACGATTAAGTTCATCTTTCATACTGTCCTCCCAAGAATTTGGTTCAGATTCTCTAGAAAAACAATTTAGTTCTACAAGTATTAGTCCACATTTTTATGAATAGCATTGAAAAAACAAGATGTTTGTAAATAGGCAATCTCCAAACTATTCAGAAGAAAACAAGCTACTGGCAGACTGTGTTTATGAACATATTAAAATGGACCAATCAAGTGCATATAGATTCATCAATGCGATGCTAAGATCTAAAGATGCTTCTTAATTGTTTTAAGAATAAGGCACAATTGAGTTGGTGAGTTTGCAGTTCTGAAGACACATGGTCATCATTTCAAATAATTTCTGAGAGATAGAAAATCACCTTGGATTATAATAGTCCTTTCCAGGCCATATAAGAGAAGGACAATCACCAACTCTGTGATCAATAGTATCATAACGGCCAAAACATAAATCTAATCCTCCAATAAAGCAAATCTGGTAGTCAACAATCACAAGTTTTTCATGGTGTGACCTGTAACAGACACTCTCAAAATCAAACTAAAGAACGTCTTTGACATTCATGCATATAAAATTTATCACTCTAATGCTTTTTTTTTTTTAAGAACTCCATATTCAATCATGATGATAATGACACTATATAATTAACCAACAAACTTTATACCATAAATAGATGCCTGTTGAAAAATGGTTGGGGTAGCGCAGTACCCTCACATTCTCATGAAGGTTCAGGAGCCTTTCCTTACTATACAAACTGTTAATTTTCAAGGCAATAGCAACTTCCTTGTACAGAAGAATGTATATCTGCATAGCCACATAACATGGAAGTCAAAACTGTGCAAGTGCAATCATTGTAATAGATAGAGCAAATAATAACTTCCAAGGAAAAGAGATGCTCCACTTTTCCGATTGATCAGCATGTCATGCAGCCATAACAATAAGGAAGAAAGAATTATTTAGGAAGAATCACAAGAACTATTTTGGATATGCACCTGAACACCTTGCTTAGCTTTAGATTCTAGTAAAGAATCAAGCTGGGAGGTGGAATGGCTTTGGAAAGGGCGTCTTAGATAAAGTTCGGGGCAAAGCCACCAGCCAGTTATAAATATCTGCAAAGAAGTTTTTATCACAGTGTCTTACAGCCAACACTCACTTGGATAAGTCAAATGAATTTTGTTAGCATGGGAAGAAGTGAACCTCTGATTTTGCATTCTCTATTGCTGAAGCGATTGCTTCAAAAGCTGCCTTCCCATCCACAAACCATTGTGCTTGACTCCCATCATCAGTTAAGCCCCTCGGAGGAGTAAATGAACCAAAGCGATGAGGATGACACCAGCCCTCAAGATGCCTTAAACCAGCATCATTGATTGCAGCAACCCATTCTTTAACTTTACCACTACTTGTAGTTCTTAACTTTATGCTCTGACTTCCAGAAGAAACCTTTTCACATTTCACGGAGTTGTTAGATTTTCAAACAACAATTAAAATTAATTAAGAACTTCAGCCATTATATACTTTTTGCTAGCATAGAATTCAAACAAAACACAGAGATATAAGAGCTCACCTTGAATGAATAACGCAAAGGATTGCGTTCCCTTATCTGATTTGCTAAATATACATGAGATCCATTCGAAGTTGCTAAAACATCAAATACAATAATGTCTAAGAGTTTTGTGTTAAAAGGATCTTCCAGCAAGGCCAAGAACCCCGGTTTCAAAACAGCCCACACCTGCACTAAGATAGTAAATAATGTCATAAAAATATAAACTAAACTCACAAGATAGCTAATATAGTATTTGCAGGTGGCTTATCGATCAATGCTTTAAAATGATATTTGTTTAACTGCTCCTAAACTACTTTTAATTGCTGCATTAATCTGCCTAATGTGAATTAAACTCAAATTAAGTTTCTGATAACACAATGGATGAATGATTATTTGCTCATTCAAAAGATATACCTACCTTTTGCCAATTGTTATTACAACAATTAAACAATCTGCATGGACAACATTTTTTATTGGCATCAGTCCCGGAGATGTTTGATAGATGCTTTGCCATCACATATCCTTCTTTCAACTTTGGACCATATTCCCTTGAAAAAGATAACTTAGAGACCTCCAGAAATTTGCAGACCTGCATTCCAAATCTATCCAGTCAAGAAGTATAGGCATGAAATATAAATTGCTAGGAGAATGGCAAGAAAACATGCACAAGTAGCACTTCTACAGACTAATTATTGGATTCAATTTTAGTTTGGTCTTGTCTAATCCTAATTTTACCCTTCATGATACTATTTCTATGGATAAGCCACATACTCAAAGAAGTGACATTGTTCAGAAGCATTCACAAGAAGAACTTCATCTGTTGGAAACAAAGAAACAGAAATCCCATCAACTGGGAAGGAAACAAATTGAACTAACCTTAAGACATATCTAATCAAATACAATATGCAAAGAATAACAAAATAAGATTCCATTGGACCCATAGGTGAAGATGACTAATCATGTATGGGATACAGGGGGAAGTTACACTACATCTGGAAGGATGTAAAATCCAATAACTTTTGCGAGTAATTAAGAAAAGCATCTCATAAATGAAATTTCAGTGACCACCTCTCGAGAATTTACAATATCCATGTTTCCAAGGAAATGACTCAGATAATTCTGCATTGCCACCTTTGCTTTGTCTGAAATAGCCTGCTGCCCTCCTAGTGCTGGACGGAAAATAGGCAAAGCCGCAATAGAGGGAACATTTCTGCATATCACATAAATCACTTTCTCAAATTTACGATTATAATGGTAACAAATGTCAATTTCAGCAAGACCCCATTAATTGATCATAATCAACCACCTGGTTCTAACGGTTTCTTCTTGATGCAAAGGAACAGCACCATCATGAGGTTCATCAGCATCCTGCACAACTGCTGCATGATGATCTGCTATCCCTAAACTGTGGAGCCATTCTTTAACCTTTCAATGAGAAATTAGACAAATAAATCAATCCCAGAACACATTATCTTGCTCTACACAGTATAAGATAATAGGGATTTCAAGTCCAGACAAAGTAGTGGAACCTGTTCTTGTTTCTCATGAAACTCCTCAATAACTGCACGTTTCTTCAAAGCAAAATGCAAGCTCAGAACTTGAGAAGCTTTTTTCACTAACCACCATTTGAACTGTAAACACAAAACACACTCATCAATCAATTGCTTCTACATTTATCAGACCAAATGTAAGCATAAATTAATAGAAAATTAAATCATTAATTAGGGAGATTGCAAACAATAATCAGGTGTTTCAAATTGCTAATGATTAAAGAAAATATATATAGTGCCTGCTTGTACTGTAATTCAATGGTGTAAGAGAGAAGCATGGGGCTAATATCTCCGGTATCCGGTCTCGAAACCGAAACAATTGTAGCTCTAGGAAGTTCATCGAAAATCCAACCCAGTTCAGGAAACTGAGGGAAGGAATAAGACTGATCGTGCTGCAGCAAAGCAGCTGCATCAGAACCGGTGGTGCCTCCTTCCAAGAGTGGCTCTGTGGCTGTTGACATCCAAAACTCTCGTCAAGACAGTGACCAGGGACAGCCGTAGGCATGTGCTTTTTCCGGTCAAAATGGTGGTGCTAGTGGTTGGTGTAGGAAGGAAGGAAAGAACGACTGTCAAGAGGAGGGAAGCACTAGTATGTTTTATATACCGGTTTTTTAAGGTATTGTGCATCAGTAAAGAAAAGAAATGTGGCACTTTCGCGATTTAATTACTGAAGGTGACATGGGATTTTTGTCAAACTTTGTGTACATTCATCTAATATAATTATAAAACCTTCTCAGAAGAATAATCAGTTATTATACTATTATTCATATTCATTTGTTCAATTCATGAGTAAATGATCAATGCTTTGATTTTTTGTATTCACTTGATGTGAGTATTATTTGTAATGGAACTTCTGAAGTTGGTTTCATGTACGTGGCAGTTGTTGGGTTCTATTGCGTAGAGATTTGGTGATTTTTACAGTCACCAGAAGCTTTGAAGCTGTAAGTAACTTAGAAAACGGTTTGATGTTAGCAATAAAATCAAGTTAAGTAGATTATACAAATTATACAGATTTAAAATGAGACGGAACAAGTTGCAGGCATTCCATTAACGTTAAAATCTCGTCCTACTAAAGAATAAAATGACTGAATTACCTTTAACACTGTATTAACGGTGGGTATGAATGAACATGCATCAGGGTAATTTAGTAAAGAAGTAGTCCACTTGAACCAAAGATTGAGTGCTAGACTACGGCATCTCTATGGCAGAATCACTTTCAGAATATCCTCCTTTCGGTGCTTACTGCTCAGAATATGCTAAAAAGAACCCCTTTTTTATTTCTTTTTCTTTTTGAACCGATAGATTTATATCATTAAAAAAAAAAAAAGAGTACAGTAACAGGAGCAATAATGATACTCTTAACATAATACAAGTCATAACTACTAAGCTTAAGAAATGTGAGAAAAGCCAAGGATAAAATAAATCCCTCAAGCAAGGATTGCGTGACACTTGGTAAGTGACCTTGCTAGTTCATGCAACAGTAGATGCCAAGGTTTTGGCAAAATGGACTTCTTAGCGTCCACTTGAACGTCAGTAAAAAATTAAGGAAAAAGGTAAGGCTGCTACCCATCTAAGGAGGCCAGGAGTAGCCCACCATTGAGCAACAAAAGAAGATTGCACCGTAAAAAGCACCAATTATTCATGTCTTTCAAAAGAATGAAGACATGCCCTGCATTTTATTGCCTTAAACTAAATTCAATAAAATTTGTTTCATTAGCATCTGGCAGTTGATTCTATATTCCATCCAAGTGGGAAACTGCTAAGTACAATTAAAATTTTTTGTCGTGTAGGTCTAGATCATGTGGTTCTGAGAGAAACGAACACAATAATGAGCAAGCACTTGCAGTTGTCTCACCTTAGTTTAGTTCTTAGATTAGAGTAGTAATCCTGCCAAATAGATTGTATATTTAACCATGAAATCTTGATGGGTATTTTTTTTAATTAATTTAACTTTAAATACAATATGATTCGACGTTATAACACTTCAAAAATTCATGATCTTTTTATGATAAAAAAAAAAAAAAACTTATATTCAATGTCGTTAGCATTTTCAGATCAAATCCTCGAACACTGGTAGTACTTGCTTGGAAGAGAATCAACGACCGGTGAAAAACATGCTGAAAATTATGTGTATATGTCGATGTTCTTCAAGGCAAGCTTGTCTTTATTGAGAATGGATGCTATTCCATAATGTAGAAGGGACACTCAAGCATTGCCGCCATGAATTAGAGCATATAGATCAGAAAGGCATCAACTAAAGACAGAATATTCTGTAAAGGCCCCAACAAAGAAAAGGACTTAAAATTTTGGCGACAGCATAAACACTATTCTAATCAATCATAGTTCACAGCTTTTTCGACGCTAATTTCACGTCATTTATTTTTTCTGTTGAGATCTAGTATTACAAGTTAGCTCAGTTTTATTTATTTTGAAGAAGTTAATTAAGAAAGTGTGATTTTTTAATGTGTTTAATTAGAAAAAAAATATAAATTAAAAAATTTACACTTTTTTATTATTTAATATTCAATATTAGAGTGAGAGAGAGAGAGAGAGTCAAGAAATGCAATTTCATTTTGAAAGTGGAAAGAAATTTCTTAAAATATTTTATAATTAATTCTTAATTAAATTCATTTAAATATTTATATTAATAAATTAGACATAATATAATATTTGACAACATACTTCTGTAGAAGTTTTTAAATGAATTAAACATGAAATTGATATATTTTTTGAGGAAAAAAATGTTAACTAAATGAGCAAATATTTCACTTTTCAGGATAAAGCTTCCCTGAAAGTATCTTTAAACCAAAAAAGATCTAAGTTTACCTCTCTGATGGTCTGATATTATCAAAAGTCAAATGATCATGCGGATTAAGAAGAAAAGCATAGTTCACAGTATGATGATGTTTTAACGTGAATGAAGAAACTCAAGGAACCCTACAAGTGATTAATGTGAATTCACTCATCCCTTGCCTTGCTTGAAAATTGATCAAGTTTTTAGATCGTTGTCCTTTCCTTCTCATGTTGAATTTTATTTGTTATTTGCTTGCGTTTCCTGCATATAAACTCTTTCTACTTTAGTCCCATCATAAAATTAAAATGCATCATATCAACATCACATCCCTTCTCCCAGTCATCTGATCTCAAATATGTAAATCATTTTTTTCGTTGGACAATCTCCTAGTAAATAAAGCACATATATAACCCAAGTACTCAGGTTTTTTTTTTTTTTTTCTTTAGCATATAAATCCACCAAAGTATGAATAAATCTATACTTCATTCTCTTCTAATTCATGAAGCTTCACCACAGCCTTGAAGAGTACTCATATCTGATAATAAACAGCTATAAAGGATATGCAATTTTTGAAGTAATTTCTTATATTCCCATTTCTCTTATGCTTTTAGAAGATTCAGATACAATGCAACGTGTCAACCACTAAAGCTAATAAATGTCCAAAAGAAAAGTTAAGTTGAGCCTCAAGATTTAGTATTTCTGTAATATCATTAAGAAGCAGCATGTGGGACAAAAAGACAACAAAAAAAAGTTCAGTGTTTCCTTAATTTATTTGGGCGTTGTAAAAAGATTTCATAGGCAAAGTATGTGCTGACAACAATTCTGCAGGATCACAATTCAAAGTATTGATTATGCTATATGGATCAACTACATATTACCAATCTTGTAATTCATCTATTTTCTTTTGTACTACAAAACAAGTTATTGATGGAAGAAACACAAATAACAGTCTGTGATTTGCATTCTACCTGCTTGCTTTACCTTAGCAAAGCGTTATCCAGGTTTCTTGACATTCTGAGGAACATCCAGAATGGAAAGAAGCACAAATACTGAGAGCTGTATTTTCCACGAAATTATTCAGTGTAATTGATGCACTTAAAAAACTGTAACTTTCACACATATAAACATGAGTTCCACCTGAAACTGTGGAAAGCAGGTCCTATATTTGTGCAAGTGGAAGTTGATTGCACTGGAAGCATCTAATACTTCTCTGTATTTTCCAAGTTGCAGCAAACTATTTCAGTCAATCCTCCAGTTTCGACATTGACAGTGAACCTTTGAAAGAGTCGCCATATAGTCATTGGACCTGGAATGAGCAATGGATGTTAGGTTTATAATGCTGTATGACTGCAGGACTAATATATGTAAACAGATTCTGAATTCATACCTTTGTCCAAAAGGAGACCTGCATGCAGCAACTATATGAAATTTGGCTGCATCAGGATCATTCTACAAAAGTTGAAGTTACTCGATAGTGGTCTCACGCATCCATTCAATGGTTAAGCAAAAGCTAAGATTAACATAATCTTTCAGGCAACCTTTCTTTAATATGTCATATATGACAACCGCTACTGTTTTGGTTTACTTTCTTACAAATATGCATTGTGTTCATCAGTCTTCAATTTGGTATAATGTTTCTTCTGTTTATAGCCCATTACAAGGAACCTACATAGTTATGGTAACTATTCCAAAGTGTAAAAAGAATTAAAGTGGTAATTTTCCATGTTTCTATTACTGAAACCACATCAACACCCAAATGCCTTGTGTGATCACAGTATCATTTCCTGATGCCTATAAGTGATTCCAAGTCATGATAACACCAAAAAAAAAATTTTGATTCTTAAAATAACCCCCTCCAAAAAAAAATCAGAAGAAAGAAACAGCATGTTGAGGTTTAGGATAAACCTGAGATTCACGATATAGCCCAGCATACAAAGAGGCATAAAAATACTCGTTCTCCGGACCATTTGAAAATGCAGCGACAAGCTAGACAGAAAAATCAATTGTCTTAGCCATATTATTTTGACAAATGCAAGCAGATAGATATGGAGAAAATAAAGTGCAATGAAAAATAACAAATAAAGACTATTACTTTCATATGTGTATCCTCATCAACAGCCTATTACCAGTGAACAAATGATTAGTAACAAAATCATTTGCATGGGTCTGTAAACATCAATTGTGTTGCATGACACAAAATATCATTGATAGATTAAAATAAATGACCTCTTCAAAAGCTTCTAGAAATGCAAGGATCGCACATTGGCAAATATTTGATGAAGTATGGAATTAGAGCATCTAGAAAGACATAAGCATCATTAGTAGATGTGAAGAACAAGACCTTAGAAACTTCACAACTACTAGGGAAAAAATATTTAAAGCTAGAAAACTGCTTCAACCTTTTCTGGATTACCGCCATCTTTAAACATATTATAAACTTCTCTCATGAACGGTCGTGGATCTCTACCAACCTGCATTCAGGTAGAAAGCAACTGAATTGATCTCTTCACTTGAAATAGTGAGAGTACATAGAAGCAGAATAAAATCACCACAGATTCCAAGGAAACTCATACTTGAACTCAGTTACATGCCCAAACCCAAGTGCCAAGAAATTAATGCATGCAGCAAGCTATCCATTTGTGCATTTGGTTCAAAAAATAAACTAATAAAAGTTGAAATACCACTAATGCTGAATGCAATGTCCAAGGAATCAACTTGAAATCCCTTCAATAAGCAGTAGATGATATCATGATAAGGCAAGACAAAATTCTTCAAAAATTTCCATCTAGAAAGCTTATTTGCAACTTGATGGGCTTATGCTCTATCGAATAAATATCAATTTAACCCTTATAGATTTTATTATGAACACCTATATTTAGTAACATACCTCAAAGAATCGCTTCCTTGCCTCTTCAAATCCATACAATTGGGCCTCACAAAGAAAGCACCATATTGACTCTTCTGTATCATTTGGATTTTGTGTAACATCTAATCGAAACTGCTCTGCCCCCTCTTCAAACCTATTGATAGGAGGAATCAACTCTTCAGTCTCTTCAAAATCATCTCAACATGCTCATCTAAATAGCCATTTCAATTGCCATTTGATATGCGAAGGAAATTGAAGAAATTAGGAAAACTCAAGCAGCCAGTTATTGCATCAGGTTTTCCCAAGAAGCAAATTTCCAAATAACAACAGTAATTGAATACATTTTCCTAATTTTTCTCAGCAACCAAACTTGAAATAAAGAAAAATAAGTAATCAAGATCAAATGAGTACCTATCAAGATAGTAAAGTGAAAGCCCCCTTTGCCAAAGATCTAAAATTCGATCACCAAACGCAGAATCTCATCATTATACACAACAATACTCTTGATAAAAAAAAAAAAGACAAATTACAAGTACTGGTAGAACCTACACGACTTTTGACGAGGATCCAACCCTATTGCCTTATCAAATTCCGCTAAGGACCCTGAAACATTACCCTTAACAACAACAACAAAACATCATATATAGCAACAAACAACTAAAACCATTAAGTTTCTTAAAATAAATAAAGAATCAAACTTTACCTGTCTAAATAGCAACATTCCTCGTCTAATAGCAAGAACGGCTTCACGGGCATTATTACCTCCTGTTAAGGCATCCCAGATACCAGAAACCGAAGGGAGAAACAATCTTCTTGGAAAAGAAGGTAATGGGCGGCAAATCTTGTGACTTTGTGAGTGAATGGTGGTAAAGAAGCGTGATTTGATGTGGGTTTTAAGCGTAAGTATTGGATGTGAAGTGGTAGGTGAGGAATGATTAGAGGTGAAGGAGGATATGACGATGATTGTGGCTTTGAAGTTTTGGGCTAAGGCCATTGAAGTAAGGCGAAGAAAGATTAAATTGAACTGTGCGAATTTAGAACAGAGAAATGAAAGCTGTTGGCTGGTTTTCTGGGTTTTGGTTTTGGATTGCAGATAAAGAAAGACAAGGCGCCAAAATGTATAAGCGTGGCATGTGGCTAGGAAAAGTAGTAACAGTCGACAGGCTGCAATCGAGATTGGGCCAAACAGAATGGGCTCATGAACCGTGATCACGAGGAAGGGACAGGGGTTGCTATATCGTAAAATCTTGTTCATGTAGAAATATTGATCAAGAACCCTCCACGCTCTACAAAACAAATTTTTATCTTTTTTTTTATAAATGAAGTTTTTTAAATGAATTTTTTATATTTTTATATATTATATATAATTATTTATATTATTTAATTATATTATATTATTATAATTATATAATTTATGTTATTATATATAATTATATAGAAATGTTATAATTAAATTAAATTATTATATTAATATAATTTTTATTTTAATATAATATAATATAATATTAATTTATATTTAATATCATTAAATGAATTTTATATTTTTTTAGTTCATTTGTTACATAATGTAAGTTAATTAGTTTAAATATACAAGTTCGTTTGTTGTAAACTGTAAGTTAATTTTTTATAAACTGTAAATTTATTTTTTATAAATTGTAGGTTCATTTTGATGTAAATTTTAGATTCATTATCAATAAAATTGTAAATTCGTTTTTTGTAAACTGTAAGTTTATTTTGATATAAACTGTATATTTATCATCAGTAAATTATAAGTTCATTTTTTGTAAATCATATATTCATTTAGTATAAACTGTAAATTTATTATTTTCATTTTTTGTAAATTATATATTCATTTAGTATAAACTGTAAATTTAGTATCATTAAACTGTAAGTTCATTTTTTATAAATTGTAGATTCATTTTTTTGTAAATTATAAGATAATTTGTTTATAGTTGAATATTTTGATATTTTAATTTTTTTTATAATATTAAAATTGATAAACCTATACATTATATCAATTTTTTTGAAAAAATAAGTTTATTTTTTCTAAAAATATGAAATCATTGTAATTAAAAATAAAAAAATAGATGTATAAAACATAAATATGTATATTTAAAATAAAAAATGTTTGTTAAAAAATAAAATAATAATATTTAAAGTACAAAAAGAAGAAATTTATTAAAAAAATAATAATTATGGAATAGATGAATTTTTTGGTATTTGCTGTCATTAGTATTTTAAATCCTTAAACCACAAAATGTTATAAATAAAAGTTCCTGGTATAATTTGACCAGCGACGCGCAAGCGGGCAATTGGTTCAATTATGATGGGGGTGGCTTGAGTCCACTTTGATAAATAATTGCAGACAAGGTGCATCAAACTTGGCTGACTTGAGTTCAAGCTTGATCCACTAAGGTGAATATCTATATATCTACTGTAAATTTCTTTGCAGTATTATATCTACAAAAATTATAGACAAAATTAGGTGATTTCTCACACATTACTGCAAGTAATGATGATCTTTCTATATTATGAATTGCATTAATTTTATTTTTTTTATCTTATTCACTGTTTATTTCATTTTTCTTATTAATCAGTAGTATTTTCTCTATTCAAACTTTATTCAAATAATGTAAAAATATGAAAAAAATATTATTAAAATATAAAAAATAATTTAATTAGTTTTATAAACTTTTGCATTATATGACAAAAAAAATATAAAAATGACTAATTTTTTAAAAAGAGAAATGCTAAATAAAAAAATAAAAGAAAAAAATAGTAAACGTGAAGCCCATTTTAAATTAATAGAATAAGACGAAGTGCATCAATTTGTGTAAAATCTTGGATTGTCCAAGCATGACACAGTCTAATAATTATTGATCAATAATTTTAAAATTGATTAAAGACAAACAAAATCAAATCTACCAGAGCAAAGATGAGAAAAGTTACAAATCAAAGCTCCTCAGACTATAACAATATTGGATAGATCTAGTGTTGAACACTATTCTATAACATACATTAGTTAAATAATCAGCTTAAAAGCTTTAAAAAGACATAAAGAACTAAGCTTTTTATAAACAATAGACTTTTTTTAAAATACATAAAGAATGAACTTTAATAAATAATAATTATAATTATAGTTATTATTATTATTATTATTAAAAAAACGAGAGAGGAAAAGGGACATACTGTGTTACCCAACCACGCTCACCACCGCATTTAGGAAGCATATAATTGACAATGAGAATTTCACCGACTTCATATTACCTTAAAATTAATAGATATTGTTGACACCTGTTAATCAAACAAAAACCTTATAAGCAAAGCCAATCACAAAAAAAAAAAACTTAAAGTAGCGATGTCTTTATTATCATTAGTTATCTTTTTTTTTTTTTATTGTTAGCTTCAATTATAAAATTTAAATTTTCTATTTTAATAAATATTTAAATTTAAATTTAAATTTTTAAAATTTTATTTTAAAAATAAAAATGATACCAAATAGAGTTTAAGAAATTCAAATTTATCTTTTATATTTATTCAATCAACTAAAGAAAATTGTTTTAATTAGAGAGAAAAATTGATTGAAGTGTAATGAACTTCAAATCATATTTTCCTCTTTTATTCTTCACGTACTTCATCTTTTTTATGCATGCCCATTGATTTTTTTTCAATATTAATCAAAATATTCAGAAATACGTTAGATTTTTTTTAACAGTGTCGTAAGATAGGCTTTAATCTCACATAGATTGACCTTTAGAATTTTGTACATGTATATATAATGTCATATATTAAGTCCTTATTTTATTCTATTATTTTTTGTTATATTATTTTTACAAAACTGATAAAATTATTTTATCACTGTAAGTAACTTTTGTTCTTACTAAATAACTTGTTATAATAAATAAGAAATTGTAATTTAGGTACATGAAAAGATATAATAAAATTAATGAATTTATTTAAAATATAAAATATTAACATGTAAACAAATAAAATAAAATAAATTTTAAATTTAATTAAATAATTTAAATATTTTTAAAATAAATTTATTTTTTTATTTTAATTATTATACTTTATATATCTAAAGAGAGACAGTATAATAAAATGTATTTTTTTCTATTATTATCATATCAATTGGATCATATCACGTTTTGATCAATTCAAGTTAATTTTTATCCGATTCATTGGGTTGACTTTTTATTCAATCCAATCATAAAAATTTCAGATTATTTAAAGTTCTGATAATTTTCAGATTTATTTTGTATCAAAATCAGATTGAATTACATTTTTAAAACAGATTCAAATCAAATTTTCAAATCGGATAAAAAACTGCTACCTCTACCAGCAATGAATATGGACGTGCTCATATATTGACTTTATGTTGTTATATTAACAAAAAAGGGAAAATTGATGCGAATGTCGTCATTGTGATAAGGATATAGCTTCTCTTCTCCAAAAAAAAAAAAACAGACAGCGTCTGCTATATATCAGCATCCCCATTTCATAGTTTTGCTTTTGCATGACACAATATAATACAAAACTTTTTTTTATAAAAAAAAAAAAAAAGCTATCTGAACATTGTTTTGCCCACATTATCTCATTGACATCTCCGAGAGATGCATGTTGTTTGTGCCTCATTTGTTTCCCCATCAGTGATGTGATTATGTAGCTATAATTCTCTCCGCCTATTGCTGTTAGCTGTTCTTCAGGTTATGTAACCCTCATTTGATTGATGGGGGAAGAAAGGTAATATTTTATATGATATATTAATCACACACCTCAGCTTATTATTATATTTTTTTCATTAATCACAATAGTTATACTTAAGTATATTTTTTCGTTATCCTCACCAT